>JANBPT010000508.1:0-33031 GCA_027575765.1 Tieghemiomyces parasiticus
AGTACTAAATCGGCTGAATGGTCCTTAACTTCGCAGATCTAACGGGATACGGTGCGCAACACCATCAGATGGCCGCAGCTGAAAAAAAGTGATGGTCTAACATGATACACAGTTACAAATAATGAATACAGTGCGTTGATTGGTTCCTTTTTGCCAATCAGTCGGGTTTTTTTTAATCATCTTGACTTTTAGGCTATACAATGAAGCTGCGCCCTCTGGTATTCTCCCTTGAACTTGTCTACAGTTTCTGAGAGTTGAAGCTTTAGGCTTTTTTTAGAGTTAGTCTGGCATTAGCATTCACAGTTAATCATAATCTATCCTTTATTGTTCCGACTTTACGCCAGCCCCTTTCAGCTCCTCGGCTGCTCGCCTGGTTCACATACATCAGCCCCATTCTGCGCACTCGAAATAAAAAGTTGCTATTACCAAAGCCACCAAGTTCAAGCTACCCATTTTAGAGCCTATTCTCAATAGGACCCTAATGGCACTTGCCTGGCCACTTTTTACCTAGCTCTCGCCCCCTTGCCCAGAAGTCAAAACCCCCTGTCCAGGTATACCACTGATAGAATGGCCGTAAGGCGCTTGGCAACCATAGCCCCTGGGCCTTCCACCAATATAAATAAAAAGTCGCGTCGACGGCCATCACTGGGTATATTTGACGGCCAATTTCACAAAACTCTTCGCCAAGGTCAGTATCTATCGACTAGACACCCTTATCAATGGCGACACGGCCGGGGCCGGCACTCCTTTACTAATTATTTGCCGTCTTTCGTAACCGACCAAAGTGAGTCCTAAACTATGGTTTTTTTCCCCTCTCGACTTAGGTGTGCTGAGGTTGTCCTGATATCAGGGCAACCTGCGTTTCAACCCAACGACTCCAAGCCTATACCTTTCCCATAGCCTGATCGAACTCGCGCAACGGTCTACACGGATGATCATCACTTGAATTAAACATCAAGTATAACACAGGCACTATAACTCAGTGTTGCCATTTATAGCACATTAGGGAGGAAAAACGCACACTAGGCAACCAACGCGGGCCGATGCAACGTCGACACAACCGCCAACGAGTTCGAGTATGCCCCATGCTGAGCATCCTCAATCATGGGAAGAAATCGACCGATACACCGAAGATACCACGCGAGACTCCGGAGCTCAAACTCGGTAGCCTCCACGCCCATTACCTGTTTGGCCATGGCCGGGCTCACCTTCTCGGGTGTCATCCAGCCCGCGCGGAAGAGGTCGAGGTTGGCCGGGGTGAACCGAGCCGCCAAATTACTACCCATCATCAGTCGCATGAATCGGTTGCGGATGTGGCTCGGATGGATGAACGATGGTGGTGGTGATAATGGCGAAAATTCGGGCTTTTTCTCCACTGCCAAAGTTGAGGCGTTTGGCGACGAGGTCCCGGCCATTTTGGTCCATTCGGCGTGCCGCTTGAGTGCAACTTGGTGCCAGATGCGAATGTCAGGTTTGTCCTTGACATTAACCTCTTTCGCAGCGACCTCCACCTCACCTTCAGCAGTCATGTCGGCCAAGCTACCGGATTCACCAACGTGGAGCTGCCAACATTGAATGTAAGCCACGTCCTCCGTAGACGAGTAATACGATACCGGGTACGCCTCGCGGAATGCCTGGCACAAGTCGAGCAGCACAGGCGCCCGAATCAGGAGTCGCGGGGATGCGTCGTAGATGATGAGAAGGAGGGCCACGTCAAGTTGCGGGGGTCCCCATGCATTAGGATACGGATCGAACGGCCGACGGTACCACTGCGAGTAACAATCCTCAGCGGTCCGACCGCGACCTACCGCCCGGGCAATATTGATCCACTGGTCCATACAGTTGGGTCCACCGTATTGATCAATGGCTTTCCGCAGCCGCGCAGTCTCGAAGGGCTTCCAGATGGGGTTCCGGGTCGTCCGCGTCAGGGCATTATAGTGGGCGTAGACGGATCCCGGGGAAAATTCAGGAAACAGCTTTTCAACGGCAGGCCAATTGTCCTCACCGAGCCTTTTCACGGCCTCCAATAGTTTGTCGTTGTCTGCTTTGGTCCACGTCCGCCGTAGACGCTCCGGTTGAAAAACGAGGGACTGGAAGCGCTGCCGACAGTCATTCGGCCGGTCGCGACCTAAAACCTGGGCGATACGCAGCCAGTCGTTAGCCCCGTACTGCCACACGGCCTCGCGGAGTCGAGTGTCCTCTTGGGAGGTCCACGTCGGCGTAGCCTCAACGTCAGCAGACGGCCGGTGTGGCCGTGGTGTGAATCGCAGGTAAGCGTTCGAGTTTCGGGGGGTCCTCGGGGCTGGAGCAACATATAAATTAAATCCACCATGGACCACGTAATGAGAAGCCGGTGAATGGGATGCGTCAGTTAGTCTATAGAAATGGGAGGCGGGCCGTCTAGGAGCCATTCTAGGCCAGACCAAGCAGTAGGCCCTAAAACGCTGGCCCCTTCCACATGCTCAGCCTGTAAAGACGCTCCTTATTACTCACATTCATTAGAGGCCTGGCTGGACCGCTGGGACGCACAAAGATATCGCACAAGATGGTGTGAATGCGACAGAGCATTTCGAGCTGAGGGTAGAGCATGTCGCTGAGCAGTGGCCACCGAGACGGTACGCCCCAGGGTCGATCCGAATGTGCCGGCACGCTTCATGGTGGGTGACTAGTTGAATCAATATAGAGGGTTAATCGGATTGGAAATGAAAAGGATCGGTAGAGCAATGAGTATGGCCATTATGAAGAGAGATTCTGAATCAGCTTGAATCAGTAGCCAGCAATCCAAGTCCCAATGTATGTGGCACCTCAGTGGTTGGGTAGGCGGTCTTCTCCCCCTCCTCCTCCTCGATGGACAGCAATATCCGTCAGTACAAAATAGTGGTAGTACGGCTAGCAAGGCACTTTGTAGCATCCAAAAATCTTCGACTAAATCTGTACAACTTGTACAAGTTACAGTAGTCCAATTCGACTGGACCATTACTCAGTATAAACTAACCAAAAAAAGGTGTGGGTGTATTAATACCAAAACACTATATCAGAAAAGTACATCATCCACCCTTCAAATTGTACATCATTCCCTCAACCACCATCTAAAACCATCAGCCCACCGCTCAGGGAGTGGTGGGACTACCACCACCATATCACCGAGCGGGGGACTGGGGCCCAGGGGTAAACCGTGTCATATTGGACAGCGGGCTCGGCACGATGGCTCGAGAGTTGCGCTGGGCCAGGTCGCGACTCAGACGCTGGGGCGGGGTCCAAGAGGGCGGCCGACTTGACGGTGGTGTCGTTGACGACGTAGATGACAGAATCGAAGCACTGCTGCCGGTCCCATCGCCCCCGTCGGCGGACAAGACCGACGCGTTGCTAACGGACTCGTGCGCCGCGGTGGTGGTGGTGGCACCCGGGTAAGCTGATGAGGGTGAATAGGCTGGCGGAGGCTCGGACTGGATGGATGCCGAAACCTGTCGAAGGTGGGCGATATCACCAGCGACTGTAGCGCTACCCATCGATTCACTCGGACGGTCACTGCTAGAGGAGGACAGCAAATGTGGATGCGACGAGGTCACGGCAGAAAAAATATCAAGGTTATGCTGGGCGGTACTCCCAACCAGCATCGAGTTGCGCTGCGAGGGAGGGACCCCCTCAGCCGCGGCCGCCAATGCCACCGCGATGGCCGATCCTGCCACCGTCATGGCAGATCCTACCACCGTCGCCGATGCCCCGATGTTACTACCACTACTATTTCCTGCCATCAGGGAGGACCGCCGACGACTGTGGGTAGAACTCGACGTCGACCCTGCTCGATGGACGGTGGTGGTACTAGCGAGCCCGGACATATTATAGTGATTAAGGATATCTGGCATGATGCTACCGGCCAGCGCAATTTCGTGCGGGTGGGTCCGACGATACGACTCAGTATGGTTCAGCGAAGGGGCCGTGGGGCCGGCGGACCCGGCTCCAATTGACGGTGCTGAGTGCTCGTCGGCAGATTGCTGCGATGGGAGGGTGTCTCGGGATCCTCCAGCGTAAGAGGTGGCCACCGGGAGATATACTTGGGAGTTTTGGCGGCTATGATGGGCCGTTCCAGTCGCTGCGGGTGGGAGGGCAGTTAGCGGGTAGCTTCCCCCTTGCAACGGGCCGCTGGCACCGTGATCAGCGGGGGTGTAGGCGGGAGAAGCCGCGTTGATTAGCGCGGCTCCAGCGGCACTACCACCGCTACTACTACTTCCGGTTGACGGAACGATGAGGTCCTCGTGAGTTGACGAACGGTTGCTGCCCCCTACCAGGCGCTGCACTCGACGAGTAATGGCTCCTAAGGGCCGCCGGGCAAAGCTACCCAGTGACCGGCGGTTAGGGTTGGTAGAGGCGGCTGCGCTGGCCGCACGATGTCTATTGGCCGCGGTACGGCTGGAGCCGGCGTTGCGACGACCAGGCGCGGTGCTAGCTGGCCAAGGGTCGTTATGGGAACTGTGGTTGTTGCGGCGATCACGCCGCCGGTTGCTCCGGGCAGCCGCGGCCTCGATATCGGCGCTACCGCGGCGGAGGTAAAAGGTGTCAGAAATGCGGAATGGGTTGACAACCAACTCGTCCTCGTGACTATGGCGGCGCGGCATACCTGCGGAGGAGACGATGGTCGCGGCGGCGTCGGAACCCGGTGCCCCGGCGTCACCGGACACCAACGAACGCTGGGAGACGGAAGGACTGGCACGGTTACCACGGCGGGAGCGCAGTTTCTCGTCAACGGCGCGGCTAAACTCTTGGTGGTCCCATGTCAGTGCAGCGGGGCGTGGAACAGAGGGGACAGCGTTGCTAGTCGCCCTGGCTTCTTCTTCCTGAGAGGAAGCGTTACCCTCGTCGCTCGTCGCCGGGGGCGAGGTAGCCAGGGAAACGGCCTCATCGGGCGGCGGGAATGGTCGGTACGGTTCGATACGGTACGGATTGGCCGGGATTTCAATGTCGTGGAAAGACTGGGCACTCAGCGGACGCTCCGCCACGATAACCGGGTGGACCTCCGGGGATGTGACGGCGACGAACATTGCCGGACTGCTGGGCGACTCCCCCGTTGGTTTAATTTCCTCCAACTCAATCTCGGGAGATTCGGCCAGCAGGATCCGCGCGATGGACTCCGGGGTGGGTACACCGACACCACTATCTCCCGCCCGTGAAGGAGCATTACCTGTCGTCGCCACGTCCATGGACCCGCGCGGGGTAACGTTATTACTAACCAGACTGCGGAGTGCCGGGAGGAGGTCGGGACTCAGAGCACGTGCCCACTGCTCTTCGGGTGATCCCAGCGGCCCCATGACGGGACTGTTGGTGGCGCTGCCGATACCTTGAGGTGGGGTGGGTGGGCCGGCAACTTCCACAACGAAGGTGTCCTGGTCCTGGCCATACGCTGGAGGCGGTGGGCGCGTGTCCTCGGGATTAGCAAAACCCCACTGTCGGACGTTGGCGTGCGGCAGAAGAAACTCCGAGAGGCCAAAGTTGGCCTGTAGCACACAGGGCCCATCGGCCGAGACGGTCGGGTAGACAGTGTAGAACATACGAGCGTTTAGGATGCCCATCAGTTCGCCATTACGCGTAAAGAATACCTTGCCCGACCGATGGCGGAACCCACAGCCAATCACGTCGCCCTCGTTGTACTCGTCAATATTGGCTAGAGGTGTGAACGGGTGGTTGCGGTAAATGAGGCCCTCCTTAGAATGGTACCCGATAGAGTAGCGGGAATAGCCTAGGAGCGGGCGGATGCAGGAATTGGGCAACATAGGGTGATGAGATAGGTGGTCCGTATGTGGAACGCATTAGTAAGTGAGTGATAGGCGGCAGACTGACATGACCCTGCTCGTAAGGGCTCGGGGCTCGTGCATCTAATCAATCCCCTATGAACTTACCAGTTAGCCGCCACCACGGGTACGGTTGTGTGGCCCATCCAACGGACACGATGGCGCTAGGGTCTTTCTTAACGATCTTGACCTCATAATAGTAGACAAGCTTGGCCCGGGGTACGGGTAAATTGGTCTGGATACACGACTCCTTGCCGGTGAACTCTACGACGGTAGGCTCGAGTTGCCGCACGCTAGCCAGTGGATTGGGTTCGAATCGCCAGGCCGACACGCCCTGGGCCACGATCCAGGCGCGCTCCTCGGGGGTCAGGCTGACCGGCTGGGTCTGGTACGGATTGCCCCGCTCGAAGGCCATGGCCAGGTCGTAACTGTCCCGGGACCCCGGATGGGAGTTAAAGTAGCGCTCGGCGTCCTCCTCGCTAACCCCGTGGGGCAGTTGCCGGGGCCCAGCGCCCAAAAGGCTGCCAGGTCGGCCGGCCCCACCCGCAATTTCGGCCATGGAGGCGTTGAAATCTGGGTTGGCTGACCAGGTCGGAGACGGGGAGCGTTGGTCGTGGGGGCGGCCCGACGCATCGAAAAGGGGCCGCCGGGCATTAGGCCCGGCCTCATCGTCGTAGTCGCCTTCGTTGCCTGGATCAATCAGGACCACGCCGTCCTCGCGTCGGACCACCATACGTCCCTTGCGAGCAGAGGAACGACGAACCCATAGAACGACGGTGACAAGGGCGATGATCACAAAGACGCCCAGAATGGTAAAGGTGCCCACTTTGGTGGCGGTGTCGCTGTCCATGGCGGCGACGGTAGGTACGAGAACCAATGCTAGGAGGATGAGAAGGATGGGGGAGGCCGCGGTGGAGGTAGCGCGACGCCGCCGCCGGGGCGTGCTTATGGTCGACTGCAGCATAACCAGCGGTCGGTCTGCACGACACAAGATATTGAATAAAGGCAGGATGGGTTGACTAGGGAGGCAGGGAGACGGGGACTGCCGAAATTGTAGGCCCGATTGGTCGAGCCAAGATATCGGAATGCCTGCGATGTATAGCGCAGTGATTGGTAATTAGCTACCTAAGGCCAGAAAACGGGGCTACGTGGAGATCGCGGAAAGCCGAGACGATTAGGAGGGTTTGGGGTGGCTAGCAATGATTACCCCTTCCCTGTACAGGTAGGGGTTGAAATTAAAAAAAAGTCCTTAAAAGTCGTATCAAGAATTACCGCAGGGACACTCGCAGCTTTGCCAAGGTGGGGCTGGGCTGGCCAATATATGAGGTAGCGGCTAATTAAATTAGAGAGGGTGAGGCCCCTGGAATGGCGGTGCTGGAATTGAACACCGTGCGGAGTGAGCAGGGATAATAGGGCTGGGATCACGGCGGATACGGTTGAGGTTGTTGCGGGAGCACAATGTAGGCACTGAAGGCTGTGGTTGTAAGAAGGCGGCGGAGTAGAAGGGAGAGGTCGGATAGGTTAGTAGGCTAAAAGGGAGCCAAGGGGTGGGGTCGACAACACCGAGACTAAGGTAGAACAGAGCGAAAGAGCAGGTGCCATGAATGGTGACAGCCATAGGACGACATGTACAGGGAAGGTTACATCAAAAAGAAGTCAGACGCGGCCAGCTGACGAGGCCCGGGAAGAGGAGAAAAGGGTGCGGTTAAATAAGGTACGCGGGGGGGGAGTGGCGGCGGGCGGGGATGGGGTTGACCCGCAAAGACAGGAGACGCGGGAAGGAGGCTGGGTCGGTGGGGTCGTGCAAACGGGCCATGGAGGAGAGTCAGAGACCTAGACTCGAAAGGCTGCTGCGGTGGCCGTGGTGGCTTGCGGGGGACGAGCAGGTGAAAGCTATCTAGCAACCAGCCATTGCCCCCAGTAGGGTATCAAGGCCCGGCGAACCGGTCAGCCCGCACGGCCTCAGAGACCTCGCTTCACTTGTCTGCGCTACTACAGAATCAAGCCAGCAGCGCGCCATAGCCCTGGGCCTTTAGGGTCCAATCAGTCCCCCCCACAGTACCTAAACAGACCCCCGCGCGTGCTCAGACAAGTACCCCTGCCCCTCCCCGCAATCCACAGCACCTACGCTTAGCGTGCCATGGCTCTACCCGAGCACTGGACACCGGGCCATGTGATGGCAGCCAGCAGAGGATTAAACGCCGCCACAACTCACCACTTCCCCTTCAGGCCGGTACCTATCGGGGACCAAATCGGGCCGACAGGTCCTGACGGCACCACGCCTCAGCCTCCCCAACCCGTCGAAAGGATATTCCACGTTCGTCCGAACACCCTTTCCCCACCTTTATGTCAGCACCTGGACACGTCGCACTCTGCCATAGACTTAAGGCCCCGCTGGTCGCACAAATTGGTCGTCGCCCTATATGGTAACGAGCAATATCCATTTACCGCCAGTCGGCTTGGTCAGGCCGTACCGCCACCGATAGGAACGGTAGCACAGACCTGCCCGATGCGGAAATATCACAAACCAGAATAGAAAGTCTCTCTGCCAGGCTGGGCTTTCGGCTGGCCGGAAACGGTCACGCCGGTTAGGGAAGCGGGCGACAGAAAGGTGACTTACCTGGTCAGCAAAGACACGGCTGCGGGGAGATCTCGTGCTCGGAGACTGTGCAGACACTATAAGCGGGCTTGGACGGCACAGGCCACAGGGGCGGCAACGAGCTGCGCGTTGTGGAGGCGACGGGCCTGTGCGTGCACGGCGCGGTCCAAATAAATAGGTATAAAACCTAGGAGAGTTGGGAGAATAAGCGTGCGACGGAGGCTATCTGGGAGATGGGTCCCAAGACTAGGAGGAGAGGGTCCTATAGGCTCGGGGCTGATCGGGGGGGCAGTGAATTGCGGGGTTCGAGAGGGATGAAGCCAATGCGCGAATGCGAGCGGGCGAAGGGCAGGGGGGAGGGGGGGGGGGGGCAATGTCGAGCAGCAGAGGCTCGAAGCGGGCTAGTGGGCTTGTAGGAGGGGGGTTGGAGGGAATCGTCTCGGGGTTGGAAAAAGGCGAGAGTGAGAAGAGACAGAGGGGGAGAGGGAGGGAAGAGAAGACTGGCCGGAGTGAGTGAGTGGGAGCGGACGGGCGCTTATTGCCGTGTAGGTTCCAAGTGGGCAGCTTATGAGCAGGCTACGGTAATAGAGTTCAAGGGACCGTGCTGGGTACGTTGGAATGGCTTTAAGGTTGGCCAAAGCCTGACGGTATCGTACAGAGGTGGTAGTGGAAAAAAGGCTGATGGGATGGACAAAGGCTGGCCGTGACAACCATCGTGTCGGGACCGGGTAGAGGAGGCTGGCAGGCAGTGTGACGGCCAACAATACCCACATCCAAAACTGCAACGGGGAGGGCAGCGACGAAGACGACTGAGGGCGACGCCCATTGTGCAGGAGCGGTGGCAGGCCTCGGAAAAACGATCTGGAGGTACAGCCAAACCACCACCGGCCTATTTTTAAAAATGCCAGGTCGCTTACATACGGGGGCTAGTGCGCGGGGTTGAGACTATGAACCCGCAAGTCGTCCTCCCGATTGCTTACCAGGGCCACCCCGATACATTCTTGCGTATTGTGAAGGGGGGCAGCCCGGTGTAATCGGGGTCGGCCAGTCTCGACCTGGGCAAGCCCGGCCGTTACTAGCACAACGCTGCTGATTGACGAATCCAGGTGTCCGGGCTGCAATGCGTGCACCATGCGGCATGGCGTTTATCCCCAACCACCTAAATAGGCTTTCCGCGCGGCATAGGCCACTCGCCCTCGCATCGGAGCCGTTTCCAGTATCCCCCCTGCGCCAGGTTCAATCCTACCAAGGTGGGAAATGGGGGAGGGGAATGACGGTAGATCGCAGAGACCTGCTTATCAGCCTGACCAACATCATATGGGCCAAAATATATATATATATAGACGCGGAGGAACCCTATCGCCGCGACCCGACTGACCACTGTCGGGACGAAAGAAGGAGGTTGAAGCGAGTCAATGGGTACAGTGTGATTGGACAGATCGCTACCAGACTACCCACCATATTTCAACTACCACATCAACCTACACCGCCGATCATCCGCTCAAACTGACACGAAGGACACGGCAGTGCAACAAGCGGGTTAGTATATTTTTTTTATTGACGACATACGCGACTTGCCGTCAATAGACCCAGCATCACGCGTTAAATCGCTAGCTTCGCCATGACGATGCACTGCAGCATCAGGATGCTTTATCTCCAGCTTGCCTCCTGTATTCCACCTTGGAGATAATTTACGTAGAGTCTAAAGGTATCCTCCGGTGCGAAACACGTTATATTGACCAACCAAATCGGCGGGCCGGTGTGAAGATCAGCCAAGATTGCGGACCGCGGGAGTCGGCGAGGGTAGGATGGCACTTGAAGCTGGGGGGGGGTGTGATGTACCCTCCGCAGTTGCACCTCGTTGGGTGAGCCCTAAGCCAAGCCCTTTATCTTCCGATCCGGCATTTCCTGCAGTATTCAGCACACCCGTGAACCTGAAAGGAGATGACAGTTAGATCAGCCCTGCATAATAAAGGAAGGCTATGGACCAGCGTGCTTTCCCCCTACGAAAAGAACGTGGCCAATCCATAGGATATGACTGGGGTTGAAGCTCACCACTTCCGCTGTCCCCCATTGACAGATTGGCTGCCCCCCAATCGGGATGAGTCTAAACCCTTTCGGACGTCCCAACTGGGCCACGAAAGACTCGATAAGCCTCTGACACTTGGGATTCAGGGTGGTTACAAAAAGTACTTTGCCACATTTGGCAATGTGCGAGCCCACCGGTCTTGGGCGCTTTGCTTGTTAATTGGGGTACTGCTGCCGTGCTTGAACCATATGGCCCATCCATGCCAGCCGTACGCTACCAACAGAGCCGCCCATGTACCCGGCAGAGCGGCCTCTTCAGGGCTAGTTTAATATCGATCTGCCGCGTGACCCCTGGCAGCCTACGCCAGGTTGTCGACCGTGGTCTCATTGTCTTAACCGCAACTGGTCAAGGCGGGACAACCTCTCCCCAGCTGTACTGCATGGTGACGCGGTCCCCTTCTTTCGGGGTCAGCTCCTGCCTTCCTTACGGGGTGTAGAAGAGACAAAATGTACGCCAAACGATGATATCATCGGGGCTATGGCTTGGCAACGTACATATATCTAGCCAACGACTCCATGCCCCTTCGGAGGTCCTAAATAAATAAAAAAATCGACTTTGTAAGCCGAGTGCTGACCAATAGCTTGAACGTTAACCGGTGCATCCAGCAGTATCTACCCTTAGAAATAGATCAGTAAACTCTGCTACCCAATTTAAATGGCTGGCAGGCGCAGCACGGGACCGCCAGACTTCCTCGTATGGTCTGGCCTTTCTGCATAGGCTACCAATGCTGTGTGTGTGTGGGTTGCCTGCCATAATATTTGAAGAGTTTCTATTTCAGAAAGTACCCGACGTCATCGGCTTCCAAAGTCTCTAATTAGAGATCATATGGTCGCGAGGATGTGAATCCGGAGGTCAGGTGTGGGAGGGAAAGTAGGCGTGCGAATTCTGGCTGATCTCGGGCGAGACCTGGAGGTTAGCCGTTGCTGGACCTGACAGGGGGGGGGGGTGGGGATGAATTCTGGGGAGAAGAAGCGATCGTCATGAATCGTCCCTCCCCAGCTTAAGCAGCCGCTAGCAGGGGTGGCCCCTTGTCACCTTGACAGGCACACAAGGGTCGAAGTATCGCCCCCGAAGACGTTCCTTCACGTATGGACCATCACTCCTAATAGACCGTCCAGTCTTCTCCCATCTACATTTCAGCCCTACGTCACGCATTTACACAGCCATCCCTCATACGCCATGGTAAGGAGCCGTGGACGAAACTACCGCGCACTTCGGCAGGTGTGCGTTCCACCCGGCCACCGGTAGGCACCATACGTCGAGAAACGCCCCACTCACTCTACCCTTCACCTTCCACTGTTTCCCATCCGCCGCCCGCATTGTGTAGGCTACGGTCACCTGTAACGTCGACCCAGCGCTCTCCAAGGCGCTCGAAGGCTTCCGCTTCGCCAAGCAGCAGGGTTCGCCCTCGGCCTTCTTTGGTACGTACACGAGTAATCGACCCAAGCCCACTCAGGAAATCTGGCTCAGCTACAGCCGCTCGGGTATACGCTCGACCTGTCGTGTCTACTCAGGTATGTGGCTGGCATGACGAGCGTTACTAACCTGCGAGACACTCCGACCGCAACTTGCCCATATTTTTGGACTCTTTAGCCAAGATCGACCGCAAGCAGCTGCTCGTCGTGGAAGACGAGGTCCATAAAGATACTACCCTGGAGGACCTCATCGAGGAACTGCCCGACGACGCTCCAAGATAAGTATACTCCTCATTACTAAATACGGCAGGCCCCATGCTGCGCATAGACTGTCGGCAGGGTAGGTCTACACACATCTTCTCTGCTCGGAAACCGCATCCCCTAGCTAATGGCTACCGAAGCTGGGAAATACCCTCGAACTCTTCCCTGCGTCCATTTCCTACTTAATTCTGGCCTACACATATGTCGTCCTCAGCTACAAGGTAAATTAAGCGCGACGACCTGTATTTATTTTAGCGGGAGCAACACGCCAATGCTCAGAAAGAGGCGAGCTTCCGACGTTCAGGACAATACGCTAACCCCCCGTCACATGTATTGGTGCCCTCATTTACCGTAGTTCGAGCATAATGGGCGGGTATCCTTCCCGCTGGTATTTGTCTACTACTGCCCAATGTCCTGTAAGTACCCTGGGCAACCGGTATGGGCATGGAAAGCACACCGATAGAGCCACTGCCACAATTAGCCTACCCGGGGAACGTGATGTGCGGTCTAGCGGGGTAGTAACCGTTTGAATTTGGGATCCTGTCCCACCCACCCTATCCACCCCCGCCCTCCCACAAAAACAATAACAAGCCTCCCCGGAGGCTCGCATGTTGTACGCCAGTGCCCAGCCCGTGTTCCAGAAAACCATTGGCCTCGGAAAAGCCTATGAACTTCAGGACAAGGAGCAGCTCACCGAAGACTGGATTAACTCCCGTCTGGCTAGCTTTGCCAGTTAAAACCTGGGTCGCGGAAATTCCTCCTCGATAGCGTTTGACCATGAAACGTCATTGTCCACCTTATCATAGTATAGCTCCCCCCCTTTTTCATTCCTCCGTGGGTTGGCCTTTTTATTGTAGCTTGTCAAACCCGGCACACCATCGATGTAGCAATTACATCGGCTAAACATGTCCCTTTTCAGATACTTATAGGAGTTAACGTGGGGAGGAAGAGGAACAGGTGGAGAGCTAAATCAGGCTTGCTTGAACAACAAGGTGTGGTGGACATAATCAAGGAGTCAAGTGGTTAGCAAGTCGGAGCACAGTGTAGCTGTAGAATATCGTCTATTGATAGCGTGGGCTGATGCCTTGCATATGGGAAGGTGGCCGGGTCGTTATATTCTCTTGTCGGTTCGTTGGCAGAGATATGGGGGGTATGAATAAGGGAGGGGAATACAACGGTTCCAGGCCATACCGTAGCAAAGCTGAAAAACAAACCTCCAGCCAAAGGGGTGGTAACGGAGGAGCATCGAGCTGGCTGGGCAAATATCTAAAGGATAACCCATATGAAACAATCGGTCAAGAAATAGAAGTAAATATATATGACTATAAAGGACGAACGCTAATTTACCAGAGATATACGCTACGGTTGGTGTAGGATAAACAAAACCCAAAAAGCATCATTGGCTGGGAGTTGAGGTGTCCGATTGGGGGCGCCCGCTAGCTGATTTTTGGGGTCGAGCCAAAGTCTTGCCTATTTTTCGATTCCTTAAAACACGAACATGAATACGCACACACAGACACTAATGCACACCTATGAAGCACGGATAGATATCTATACATACGTATACGTATAAAACCACTCAGCAGATACCCTTCTTAAATGGAACCATCCCAGGAACCGGCGGTAAAGGTACTGTCATTGTCGCTATCTTGTGCGGCATCCAGGTACTGCGCACCACTAAGCCCCTGGTCCGCCACCTCGACCTTGGGCGCCTCTACCTTACGGACGCTCAGGACGCCGGCCGCCTGGGCCGAATCCAGGATGGTCTCGAGTAATCTAATCGGCAACTTCCCATCGGTCAAAAGCTTCTGCCAAGCGAAGGCCGCCACCACCCGGGTTTCCCACTGGTCACCCTCCGGGACCGGTCGGTTAGCATTCATCTTCTCCGCCTCGCCCGCCACTTGAGGGGTGGTCGGTTGCTTACCATGTGGGCTACATAGCGACCATAAAGCCTGCAGTGAGCGTGGAGGGCGATGGGTGGCGGCCGCGGCGGACGAAACGGCCGTTAGCGGGTGGTCGCTCTGACCCGCTTTTCCACCTTGAAAGCCGCGGGGGCGGTTGTCGGGTTGGTTAGCCTTGCTGAGCCACTGCCGGAAGCTTGGGGCGAGCGAAGCCGACGAGCGGCCCTGGTTGTCACGGAAATAATGGACGATAGCATCGCGCAGATGCCGGGCGGCTTCTTGGCGCCGGTCGCGGGTGTGCTGGAGTTCGGCTTCCAGGAGTAGGTCGCACGGGGGGGTGAAAGGCCGGAGGGTCGTGGTGCTGTCACCAATGGCCGGGATAGTTTCCACGTTGGCCGGCGGGGTAGACCCATGGGGCCCGGTGGCGACGAGCGGGCCTCTCAATGAAGTAGCAATGTCTTGGGTTGCCTGTTGCGACCTTCTCCCCATCCTGAAGATCTTACCCAACCTGTTCTTCATGGTGCCCTGACTTTGGTCGGCAGCTTCGGGTATCACGGCAATTGGTTCAATCACGAGGACGGGGTCGTCGAGGTGCTCGAAGATACGCCACCTAGCCAACGAACCCGGAAGTGGTCTAGGGTCGTTGCAGACCCAGACGCCATAGGATCCTAAGTTGAGGATATGAGTACCCTGGCAGCCGGTGCCAAAGTTCGGGGACACTGCTGCTGGCGATGTCGCCTTGGCGTTGGAAGGCAGAAGATACGGCGCAGTGGGTGCGGAATTGGCTGAGGGTATTTTCGGAAGCGGTTTGTCCACATCGGAACTTGACAGCCGGTGAATGGCTAATCTCCCCCGACGAGGTGGGTAGCTTCCTTCCTGCCTCACCGAACGATCGAGTTGGACACTACTAGTGAACCCTGGGCTACGAGGTAGACTGCCACGGTGGCCATTACCACCAAGACCTTGCTCTGCTACTACGGCGACTTCCTGGTGGCCGGTGGGGATGACCACGTCGGATGAAGGCTGGACTACTACCTTCTCCTTGCTTGGACTGGATTTCGTAAACAGTCTGGCAAGGGTTTTCCAGTGCCCGTGACCTGCAGAGCCGCGCCTAGGAGCGGTGGGAAGCACCGTCGCGCCCTCATTCAAGGGGCTATCAGCGACCGTTGTAGCCTTAGCGGGATCGATCAAGACGGACTGGGTAGGGTATGGAGGGGCTAACGAAGTGACGGCGGATAAGGAAGCTTGGTCGTCGTCAAGGGAGGAAGTATACCCCTTGCCGGACGCACCATCCTTATCAAGTGACGAAACGATGTCGAGCTGAAACGGCCGGTTGGGGGGGTCAGGTTGAGAATGGAGCGCCTGGCTAGGTTCGTTGGTAGAATACGTTGTAGTGGCCGAGGTAGAGGCGTCGAGGAGGACTAGGGCTAGTCCCCATAGGGTGATAGTCTGTATGGCATGCATGGTCCCGCAATACAAAAATTACAATTGCTATTTTGAAGACGGAAGGGTGTCGTAGTTTCTTATTCTTTTTTCTTTTCAAGAAATAAACAACACCAAATGACGTACCAGTCAAATGCGCCTTTCGGAGTGCAATTATTCAGGGGGGGAGGGATTGGGGGCGACTCTAGCCAATAATTATATATATATGACGAATAAAAACCAGAAACGTTGCAGGAAATAGTGTCAGTTGGCTTAAACCCGGTAAGCTGACTTAGAAGGCAGGTTATATAGGCACGTCTCAGTTTTATTTTTCCCTGAGCGCCTGTACCAATGAAAAAAAAAGCAAGGTAAACTTTATTCCTACCCCTTCCGGGCCTGGAATTATCAACCCAACGGTGGAGCGTAAGCCATCTTCTTATCGAACCACACTCACCAACACTGAGCTCTGACCTCTAATGGGAGTCCGTACGACCTGGTGGCACACGGATGAAAAATGGCCGACTTAGTCTCGCGCCTTCACGAACAAGCCACTCGGCACAGCGACCGGTAGGACTGAGCACTCCCTTCGTTCCAAAAGGAAAGTCCTTGAGGCACCACCGCGATGGTTGCACCATCAAGACCGAGAGCGTCTTCCATTAGCTTACTTTTTCTCTCGGTAGCTTTATCGTTTAAAGAAATAATACATATATATATGCCAAACTGAATACTGAGACGCTACCACTGTTTAAGCCAAACTGCCGTATGGCAGGTGGGGCCATTTTCCTCCCGCTTCCCGCCGTATGAAGGCCTCGGGTACTGGTAATACATAAAGTCAACATGTGGTCAGGGTGGGCCTGGTGCAGTGCAGTGAGAGCCTAGGGACGAGTGGGGACGTGAAAAGTTAGAGGGCAGGCACACCCCGTACCTCACACGGCAACCAATCGACCAAGCCGAAGTCCCTGTTCTCGGTACGACGGAGTTTATGTGCTCCTGCGAGCTGTCCAATGGGATTGCGCTAGTGATAGGAAAACTCTTCCCTCCCAGTAGTGCTAGTCTCAACTGAGGTACCTAAGGTCAGTGTGGCTGGGGCGACGATCATCCTGCACAGCAGAATTGGCAAAGAACACACCAGACTGCCGCTACCAATAACCCTTGGCCACACAACTGGACGGTCAGTTCATGACCCTTATCATTACCCGTAAGGTTTCATCAAAAGTAATTTTGTATAATTTTTTATTTCCCTAAAAGTGAAATGAGGTTTGCGATAGTGTGAAGTCACATGCAGAATGCCGCCCAAGCACGGGTATGATTGGAGCTAGGCGGAAACCAAGATGGACGGGGCCAAGGCTCGTATTGGTGGATATACCTTGTACAAAAACAGGTGGGAACGAGGAAATTCGACGGCCGGCACGGGTTTGGCCAAGGTATGGCCACCGCAGGACCCGGGGGAGGGCTCAGGGGAGTGGAAGTCCACCGTAAACGGCTTATTTCTTACCAGCCTTCTGGGCAGACTTGGTGGCCTTACCGGCTTTCTCGGTCTTGTCGACGGCCTTGATGACACCGACGGCAACGGTCTGACGCATATCACGGACGGCGAAGCGACCGAGAGGGGGGTACTCCATGAAGGACTCGACGCACATGGGCTTGGAGGGGATCATCTTGACGATGGCGGCATCACCAGACTTGACGAACTTGGGGGAGTCCTCAATGGACTTGCCGGAACGGCGGTCGATCTTCTCGATCAGGTTGTCGAAGCGGCAGGCAATGTGGGCAGTGTGGCAGTCCAGCACTGGGGAGTAGCCAGCAGAGATCTGACCGGGGTGGTTCAGGACGATAACCTGGGCGGTGAAGCTCTGGCTCTCCTTCGCGGGGTCGTTCTTGGAGTCCGAGCACACGTTACCACGACGGATGTCCTTAACAGACACGTTCTTGACGTTGAAACCGACGTTGTCGCCGGGCAGACCCTCAGTGAGCTGCTCGTGGTGCATTTCGACGGACTTGACTTCAGTCGACACGGCGGCGGGGGCGAAGGTCACGATCATACCGGGCTTGATGATACCAGTCTCGACACGGCCGACGGGCACGGTACCGATACCGCCAATCTTGTACACGTCCTGGAGGGGCAGACGCAGGGGCTTGTCGGTGGGGCGGGTCGGGGGCTCGATGGCATCGATGGCCTCGAGCAGGGTCTTGCCCTTGAAGGAACCGGCCTTGGTCTCCTTCTCCCAGCCCTTGTACCAGGGGCAGTTCTCGGAGACCTCAATCATGTTGTCACCGTTGAAGCCAGAGATGGGCACGAAGGCGACGGACTTGGGGTTGTAGCCGACCTTCTTGATGAAGCCAGACACCTCCTTGACGATTTCCTTGTAGCGGGCCTCGGACCAGCCGTTGGTGTCCATCTTGTTGAGGGCAACGATGAGCTGCTTGACACCCAGGGTGAAGGCGAGCAGAGCGTGCTCACGGGTCTGGCCGTCCTTGGAGATACCAGCCTCGAACTCACCAGGGCCGGAGGCAATGATGAGGATGGCGCAATCGGCCTGGGAGGTACCGGTAATCATGTTCTTGATGAAATCGCGATGTCCAGGGGCGTCGATGACGGTGACGTGGTACTTGGGGGTCTCGAACTTCCAGAGAGCGATATCGATGGTGATACCACGCTCACGCTCAGCCTTGAGCTTGTCGAGCACCCAGGCGTACTTGAAGGAGCCCTTGCCCATCTCGGCGGCCTCCTTCTCGAACTTCTCGATGGTACGCTTGTCGATACCACCGCACTTGTAGATCAGGTGACCGGTGGTGGTGGACTTGCCGGAATCGACGTGGCCGATAACGACGACGTTAACGTGGAGCTTCTCTTTACCCATGTTGGTGGCTAATGGGTGGGGGTTGAGAGAGGAAGAGGACGGATGGATGGATGGATGGGGTTAGAACAGGCGGTCAGGTTTCGGAACAAGCGTGGACCAGAGTCGGATATCGGGTCGACGCTTCTGGCTATTAATGGAAGTCGTCAACCATGGATTGAGGAGGCGATGGATGGATCCTACGACCACGGTGGTTGGCATAGAGCGCGACAGCCACTGAAGGCGCCCTATAGCGTTCGGGAGGGAATCAAGTACTTACATTGTGGATAAGATGAGGGGGGTTAGACGTAAAAGGGCGTAATGGAACGACACGAGAAGACGTGAAGAAAGGACGAATGCAAACCTCGGGGAGAAAGGTGAAGAGGGAAGGAACAAGCCCGACGGGTTGCACCAGTCTGATTATATACCGACCTTCCGCCCAAGCACGGGGAGGAAGGGGGTGGGATGATGGAGGGAGGGAGGGGGGCCTACGGGGCGGACCGGAGTGGACTGGCACGCTGCTGGGAGGGGTGGGGAGAGCTGGTGACGCTCTGGGCTGGTGGGGAGCCGCCCCGCCCTTCCCCCCGATACACAGCGAAGCAGCTGGCGATAACAAAAAAAAACCGCGAAAAAACGGTTAATGGGCTGGAATCCCATGTGGCCCCCCTCCGTCCCCCTCCCCCCGGTTGGAGGAAATGGCAGAGCGCCGGGCGTGGGGAATAAAAAATTTTCACCGCTTGGATCAGAAAGTCCAGGCAAGTGGGGCCGTGGCACTAGAGGACCAACCGGAGCGGGCGGCGGCGCAGTGTGCTGCAGTTTCGGTGGGAAAAATCCTCGCCCACCGTGAAGGGGGGAGGCTCAAGGTCTCTGCGGCAGAAAGGACGTTGGGCAATGTGAAGAATGGTGATTGGTGGGGCCCCAAGCAACTGACAGAAGCGAATCGAATACGGGCAGCGCTGGGTGGCCTTCGCTGGCAACCCTTTCCGGCCTTGGCCCTCCGCCGCCGTCATGGCCACGGCGATGAAGGCACGTCAGCCTCGTCCCCCTCCTTCCATAATCGCCAGCTACAAGGCGGTATGGACTGGTTGCTCAGGGGTGATATGCCGTATAGTCGGCAGCCTGGTTGGGCGGGTATGTGTGTATGCGATGGTCTATGGATAGATGGGGGGATCCATTGGGAACCACAGTGAATGCATATACTACACCCGCGTGCAGCACGACCAGCGGACCACAAGGGACTCCTAGGGCCTGACTGGCAGCTAGGGGAGGGGGTCGACACGACAGGCCCTACCCTGCCGGTGTGGCCATGACCAGGGAGGAAAAGGGAGGCGAGGGCTACACCAGGGTTGCACATCTTCGCCCTTGCACCTCCCCTGCCAGCTGCCCCCCCCCCACCTGCCACTCTGGCCATTTCCACCCGCGCGGCCGATCTCGTTCATGCTGGCCTGCGGTCTGGCTGCGTTTCCTAATTTGGCACCGGTGAGCTCATGGCCCCGGCTGGCGCGATGGTTGCACACGGCCATGCCCCCCTTCGCCGTCAGTTGTGGGACTGCGGAAGCAGCGGTGACCACCATCAATGTGGCAATCGTGGACGAGAATCCTTGGCAAGTCCCTATGGCACTCCTCCCACCCCACCCAGCCTGTATCCGCTGCCTGCCATCGCTGCACTCCGACGGGCCTCACCCAAAGGGAGTTGCGCGATGTTGCGCTGGCCGGTACAGCCGCCCCGCCTCTGGCCCCTGCCTTTCGAAAGAAGCCCAACCGCGACCGTGCCTAGAAGGTCGGTACGCCAACTACCCTGGAATCCACAGTCGATGGGTCGCCCGGTGGCGAGTAGGCTTGTAGGCCTGGGTGGCTGCCAACTTGTAAGACGGGTGCTGGGGCTCGGCCTGCACCAGCCAGCTGCGCGCACCTCGACCAGCGCGTGTACGAGTCCAGTTTTATTTTTTGGGACTCCGCACCATGTTGTTCAGATCGCGTCTGATAGTCTACATTATTACTTCGGGATGGGATGGACGGCTCCCTCGACTCCGGCCCGGGATCCTGGCGTACCCACGTATCGGGGAGGGGACAGATACACCCCTACGAATGCTGCCTTCTTTTGGCCGCATACAACAATGTCCTATAGGGCCCCATCCTTCGCCGAATAAAGCATCGATGGTGGTTCTAGTGGCGCTCTGACCCCCTCCACGTGATCCGGCCGTCCATACCGATGGCCCGACTCGCTTGTCTTGGAATCGGGTGCGTGGGGGTCTCATCGCCAATTCAATACCAACGGCACACGCCAGTCCCACCCTGGCCACAATCGCAATACCTAGTCGAGACTGCCTTTTAATTAGGACACACAAGGTTCCCCTCCTCCCCAAAAAACAACAAATTTTCCAGAGTGCCGAGGTTGGTCCGCCTTCGAATCAGAGCTCCTTAGGAGGTGCCACGCCGCATTCCCGCTCAATACCACATGTATATCAGGCTATCCTGGGGCTTTGGGCGTGGCAAGTCTGTCAAAGCATGTCCACCCAGGCGTTCTCGACCTGGAGTCAAGTAAAAAAAAATCTTTTTTTGGTGATGAAAAACCACCAGAAACCCGACATGCAGGTCGTTTTCAGCTCCGATGAGACCACAATTGGACGCCACCCTTCGGACAATGCGCTATTGGGGGTCTTGGAGAGAAGCCCCCCTTTCCTTCACCCCTCTTCTTGGACCCTCTTCCCTGTATCCACTGACGCTTGTCCATGGTCCTTCTCTCCTGTTGTCTGCCTCCTGCCTCCCCCAATTCAAGTATTCCACATTCCAGGGGAGGGGGGGGGGGTAGCATCTATCCATCAGTCAACGTGTCACTCTACGGCATGGTATTGGAACAAGTGATGGTGCCTAAATATTTTGTGGCTGGCTGTCATGCAACTCAAAGCCTCAAAAGTTTTGACTCGTGCGGTGAAAAACTTGAATGGCCTCTGGATTATGCCTGCAAAAGAAATTTTAATTATTCAAAGGCGGTGTACCCGCGGCCCTGTCTTTCACAGTCGGTAGTAGGATGAAATGAAAAAATAAATTGCCACCCCTATACCGCGTCGGGGAAATGACCGTCACAGATGGCAACCTTTCCAACTCCGTCTCAGATGTTTTGTTTCGGGCAAAAGGTGTAAGGCCCGTACACACAAGTGACGGCCACATTCGCCAATTCTGAGCATTGACGTGGCCTGTTCATTATAGTAAATACGTAGAAG
Source organism: Tieghemiomyces parasiticus (assembly GCA_027575765.1). Classification (NCBI taxonomy): domain Eukaryota; kingdom Fungi; phylum Kickxellomycota; class Dimargaritomycetes; order Dimargaritales; family Dimargaritaceae; genus Tieghemiomyces; species Tieghemiomyces parasiticus. The sequence continues at coordinate 21,535 of JANBPT010000508.1, forward strand.
GGGTTGTTGGCCAAGATATTACTATGGTACAAGGATGCAACAGAAGTGAGGTTTTACAATAGGAGGGCATTAGGCTGGTCCAGGCCCTTGCGGAATACCGGGAAATAGCCTAGGCGATCCTTGACAAGATTAGGTAGCGTTTCGTCAATACGGTACCTGGAAATCGACAGACATGATAAGCGGTTAAAAATAATTTGAGCGATGGGGTTGGAGGTAGAAGAAGAGGGGGGGAGGTTAGTCACGGTGTAGATGGATGGGGGGGAGAGAGATCAATAGTCAATACTATAGATCCACTTTGATTTTTCCAAGTCCGGCGATCCTGATTATCAGTCGCAGAAGTTGAAAAGCTAAAAAAAAAAGCAAAACTATATATATATATATATATAAAACTCTGCATACTTACACTTCACGTACGGGGGGTCGCGAGCCTCTCTCGTCCGCGGTGGACTGATCGACCCATTCGACAGTCTGTTCTTGGACATCAATCAGCAGCAAGATACCATCAATGAAGAACAGGATAAAGTGGCGGACGGGGGCGGTCGGTTGAGCGTCGGTCGCGGCCGCCAGTGCGGTGGTCAGCCAGCCGGTCGCCACTGGGTGTTTAGGGTGGTGATCATTTGGGTCGGAGGGCGGGATGGTCATCATGGTACTGGTGGACTGGATACACCACCCGACCTGCGGAATAAAGTACGTGCGGTAACCCGTTTGGACCGTCAATTGGGATACAATTTCTTCCACGGACGGGAGGTGGTGCTGGTGACGCGGGTGAGCGAAATCGCCGACGGGAGGTCCGTGGTGTAAAGTGCTGGGGGCCGCTGACGTCGACGCTGAGGAAATCGGGGGTCCGTGGGTTTTAGGTGGCAGAAGCGTTCGGCCCGGGAGATCAGAAGTACCATGGCTATTCAGAGGCCGTCTAGAGGACGGTACACTCGGTAGGGGTACGGCGTCATGGACTGGGGGAAGCGGCCTGGGGAGTATGGTATGGGGTTCCACCGCCGCCGCCGCCGCCGCCGCCCCCCGCTCTCTTTCCACTAAGGCAGCCCTAGTCGGCTCCGTATCCGACCCACTACTACTGCCGCGGGTGGTACTATCCGGGTCCAACCCATGTCGCCGGAATATCCGCGCCAAATCCGTCGGAACGATATCCATATCGACAATCTTGACGCCGACCGGGTACCGCGGCGACGAGGTCGTAGCCGCAGAGTCCCGCTTCGGGTGGTGGCCCAGTCGCGTCTCAACCATCCCGAGTTCGACATGGATGGCTAGGCACTGGCGGTAACAGGCCACGACGTGGCGGTAGAGTGGGAGCAGGAGTTCGGGTATCTCGCTACGGATCCGGGCCAGCCCGATGGGGTCGCCGTTGGCCAGGTCACTCGCGCCTAGTAGCAGCGGTTCGTCGCCGCCGCCACCGCCGTCGGCGCTTCCGGTGGGGCACGGCGGGCGACCTGCGCCCGTACTCCCTCCCTCCTCATCGTCCTCATCATCCAGGTCCGTGGCGTCCCGACCGGCCGAGGTCGGACGACGTAATGTGGCTTCGCTGCCTTCTACCCCCTTCCTCGCATCCCCGCTTGACCCCGGGGTACGATCCGCTGAAGGCCACCGGGCGGCCTTGGGCAGCGTAAATTGGTGTATGCTATCAGGCAACCCCTTTTGGGGGACGCAAAACTCCACCTTCCGCCGTACCGTATCCACTGTGACGACGATCCCGTTATGGAACATAACACGGGCGTTTCCGAAAGGTTCGTTCTCCATTAACTCGACGCGGGCCTGCGGGGTACCCAATACGATCCGCGGGGTGCGGGCGCGGATGCGCTGGATAAGGCTGCAGAGATTGGTGAAGGCCGGGAGGTACTGTGCCGGCACGTCCGTGGTGGCGAACTGGGCCTGTGGGGCGAGGTGCCGGAGGTCTGGCATGGTCCCCTCGGCCGGATGATTCGGCGCGTTGAGAAATTTGGTCATGTCGGCTTTGGCGCAGATGTAAAGTCGTGTGCCTCGCGCGTTCAGGAGGAGGACCACCGGGTCCCCGTAAAAGTGTGCCATGACCCGTTGGTCCTTACGGATTTCGAGCGTGAACTTTTTAGTCACCTTGCGGTAGGGATTGAGACGCTGGGCGGTGGTGCGCAATATCGAGGCGGATGGGGGCGCAGGGGCGGTGGTAGGTCCGCCGTGGACGGTGACAGGGTCGTAAAGCGTAGCCGGGTAGGCGTCGCGGCCTGCGGCGGCACGGCGGGCGACGGGCGGCTCGCGACGGTCCCGAGGGTACTGTGGAGGGGGTGGTGGTAACCGGTCGTGCGTCATGGTTGGAGTACCCGACACGGCGGGCGGTTCCCTATGCCCTTGGGGCACCCCACCGCCACCGGCAGCGTGTCGGTCGAGAGCCTGGTACACCGCGTCTAAATCCCGGGCCGAGGCTGGTTCCCGGAGGTGCCCAGCGGCCGTGGCCATCACCCCGCCATTACCATCACTACCACCGCCGCCGGTAGCACGTTCAGGCAAGCTGTGCGCGACCTCCCGAATGAAACGCAGGCTGACGACGGGGAGGCTCGGGTGGAAAAATGGATGGTGCAGGAGCTGGCGGGCCGTCAGACGGTTATCCGGATTCAGTTTCAGTAGCCCGCGGACCATGGCAAACCCAGCGTCAGATAGGTCGGTCGGAAGCTCCGACCAGAGGCGCTGCAGAGTCCGGTCATCAATGGTGGCGGGGTCAAATCGGCGGGTTTCGCGTCCATGACGGTCCCTACCAACGTCATGATCATTGTCGCCGTGGCCAGCGGCGGCGGAACCAAAGGGGGCGCGGCCGAGGAGAAACGAGACAAAAAGACACCCGAGCGACCACATATCGGACGGCGGGCCATACGTCCGGCGGGCCCAGATTTCCGGGGCGATATAGTTGGGCGTCCCGCACATGGTCCTAGGTTCGCCACCTCCCCCCATGGCCAACACGTCACCCCCCGTTGTCGTCTGGTCGAACCGGGTAGCCAATCCGAAATCGCACAACTTGACCTTCATATCTTCCGTCAGCAAAATATTACCCAACTTCAGATCCCGATGAATCACCTTTCGGTCGTGTAGGTACTTGACGGCGTGCACGAGTGGGTACAGTACGCCACGGGCCTCGGACTCGGTGAGCGGCCGACGAAGACCCCGGTGGAGGTACCCGTACAGTTCGCCCTGGGCGCCGAATTCGAGGACCAGGTACACGTAGCGGTCGTCTTCAAAGTAGTCGTAGAGCGCCACCACGTGCGGGTGCCGGATCTGCCAGTGGATCTCGATCTCCTGGGTCAGGCGCGTGTACATCTCGGATGTCGTGAGGGTGGACTTGCTGATGCGTTTGATGGCCACCCAGTGATCGGCGTAGGGTCCCCGGAGCCCCCGAGCGAGGTAGACTCGGCCGAAGGCACCCGAACCAATCAGTTGGTGGAACTGGTAATCGGCCGGACCGCCCCCCGTCGGTGGGGCGGAGTAAGGGGTGGCGGAAGTCGGAGGGTGCGGCCAGGAATCCGGTCGGTCGTAGGTAGGGGCCGGTCGAGTTGGTGGTCGTGAGGCACCATAATAGTCTGCAGCTGGTAGTGGTGGCGGTGACGGCTGCCGGTCAGCTCGCAGACGGGCCAACCGTTCGTTAAACCCGCGGCTAAACAATCGCGCGGATTCTGGTGCCGGCGGGCGGCGGGTGTGGTCGTCGTAGCGGTCCACGTCTGGGTGGCGACGCGGAAGGGTGTCGGGTTGATGGGAGGCCGGCCGTGGTGGAGGCGGTTGGTAATCAGCCTCGGCCTGGTAATGGCGGCGGTAGCGGTCGTCCGCTTCATATTCTTCGACCTGTAGGTCGCCTAGTCGATGGATTTGGCCGCCAGGTCGGTCATTGGGCAGCCAGTTAGCGCCAGGGCGGGCCGCATAGGCCATGTTTGGGAGGAGGGGGGCGGAGTTGGTATGGCACACGTGGGAAGCGGGAAGAGAAAAGCGGCGCGAGGGAGGAATATGGTTCGGTATAGCGGGCGTCGAAAAATCGTGACGGCTTGGTCACTATTAAATCGGGCTCAGCGTGTAGCTTGTGAGATGGACTAGAGAGCAGTGTGGGGAAGGGCTAAATTCGGCACAAATAGGTAAACAGTTTATACGGCCATGAGGAACGGAGCATTGGGGAGCACAGTGGCGTGTAAGGTCAAATGGAATTGAATCGTCCAACGACACCGAAACATATTGTCAGCAAGGGTCCCTGTCTGAGCACCGGGCGCATTGACAGGCAGTCCGCATCGCTGTTGCTGGCTAGGATGAAGCCGAAGGGCGGGGCTGGGCGTCAACGTTGACATCGAGAGTGCGTACACCAGACCTGTACGTCTCACCTACCATACCAGGGACCCTCTCTCCCTTGTTTACAGTTCCCTGGTCCGTCCTGGTGGTTGGTTGGTAGATCGACGTTGCACCTAACCCCTCACTTCTGTGTTTGGCTTTCTGCATGGCGTGCCTTGTATCAGCAGAATCACGTGATCAATTATAGCAACGCTCGGCATTAGGTTGAAGGAAGTGCTTTAATCAGGTATTATAGTATGGAAGCACGGAGGGGCGCTGCCGGAAGAAATTTAAATGAGGGAGAGGAGGATTAGAGTACAGATTATGTAGTATGTCGTAGGCGGCAGGCGGGGAAAAGGAACTTAGGGACGGCACGTTGGGAAGGGCAGGATACGTAGGTCGGACGGTGTGTGGAGGGGGGAGGAGTGAGCCGACTCAACGAGCTGCCTCAGTCGGGTCCGGTCCCTCCAGCTTCTTGAAGTGTTCGCATACAATCTTGATATTGCTAGACAATGTGGCGACGGCTGCCGTATGCGGGGTAAAGTAAGGGCATTGGTGAAGAACAATACAAAGCAAACCGTTAGTCCCACCCCTTTGCCAGTCGATGGTCGCCTGCCGCTAAACGCCAGGCACTCCTTGAATACAATAGTACCAGCAAGTACTTACTCATAGCCGGATTGTCGGTAATGACCATTAGGACGGTATTCTTGGTGAAGTTGGTGATAATTAGAATGAACCCCTTTAGACGGATGCGGATGGACCGGAACGAGGTCGACCGCTTGTTGTTCAGTGCCAGGTTGAATGTCTTGAGAATTGACGACATCTCGTCGAACGTGCCTTTCCGGGCGCGGGCCTCCTGGGCCTGGTACTCGGCGATGGCTAGAAACGATGTCTTTTCAAACAGGACAACCTCGGCCACGTCGGCCACCTCACAGAACTGCCGGAGGTGCTGCCGGATGATTTCAATGTTGGGCATGATGGAGTTCATAATGCGGGACCAAGCGCGGTACAGGGAGGGCTCGAAGATGGAGGTGGAGAAGACCTCGACGGCCAGTTTGCCCGTCCGCTTCATGAGCTGGGCGGTTTTCTCGTTCACGATGCGGTCCCGCGTTTCAGCGGACACCAGGTCCATCTTGTGCAGTAGGCATACAATTTTGGCGTCCTTGGAGTATACCTTGATGGCATCCAGGCACTGTTCCAGGTAGAGTAGCTCCGACTCAAAGTCCCGCGCTTCCATGTCGAATACGTAGATGAGCATCTCCACACTCTTGAAGATGTACTCGCGCTGCGTCGAGAAATAACTGAACATGAAGTTCTCTTGGCCACCGCAGTCCCACAGCGTCAACTGGAGGCGGCCCAGGACGCGCACTGAAATATTCTCCACGTCCATGGTCGGGCCCAGGCGGCGCGTATCGTAGGGAGAGTAGTGCGAGAAGATGATGGACCTCATCGAGGTCTTACCCGAGCCACTCTTCCCCAGTAGCAGGATCTGGTAATGAACGTGAAATGATGATAGAGTGTGCAGAGGTACGAGACCGGTGAGGATGCGAGTTGGTAAGGTCCAGGTCGCAGGACCGCCTATCAGGTAGACGGCCAAGTGCGCCACTTACCTTCTTCTTGGTTTCGTATATGCTCATGGTCACGGTGGCGAGCCGGTGGTCGCGGACAAACTTGGGAGGGAGGGGGGGGTTTGACAGGGCAGCGGTAGCGGCACGGCGATGGGGCGTACAAGGGTGACTCCTAGATTGCGGCGACCGCGTTGATGAGTGGTAATCGTGATGGCGAGAGACGGTTATGGTGTCCCGGGCAAGAATAGGCTAATGCAGAAAGCGATGAGGCCACAAGTAAAGACTGAATGACGTAGAAGGGGGAGAGCAAGGGGGGAAATGAAGGTTGAGGAAAAGGGGGAGGCACAGACTTGCAGCTTCGGCGTGGTGGCGGACAGGCCTGAAACTCCGGGGTGCCCACTGGACCGAGCGGGCAAGAGGGACGCGACCAGTAGAGCTATGGGGGCGCGAGGAAAAAAGCAACAGCCATTGCTGCAGGCCCACCGGGGTTGTCAACCCACTACTACCCTGGCCCTCCTTGAGCATTCCACCTGGTCGTGTATATGCTATAATGGCTGGCTATTGAAACGGCTGGAAACGCCGCGTGCTATACATGCCCTTGGTGACTACGAAGCGAATTGGAATCACGCCACCTTGCACCATCAGCTGAGCTCGTCGCTAACGAACATAATGAGGGCCACAGCGTGTCGCTCCGCAGACGCCAAGCCCTTTCCGGACACGTGTTGGCCTTTAGGCATGCCGGTTGGATGTTCGGCAGGCTTACTATCGAAGACCGCTTTACACAACCAAGGCGCGGTGATGCTCTCCTTCTTGAATGCGTTCGGTCGGTAGACCTTGCTAACCTAGCGCCCTAGCTCAACGGAGTTAACCACGTGACCTTATCTGCACAATAGGGGAACACCCATGCCCTTGCGGATGCCCTGGTATCAGTACTCCCCAACGCGCCACCCAATGCTGTAGTCGATAGGCAATCTAGAATTCGTTCAAGGGACCTTGACAACCCGTGGGCCCCAGGCGCGTCAGCGGACGGGGTTCCAATCGACCGATTGAGATATGATATCGGGGACTGCCGTACAGTTAACCACGAACGAGCCATGCTTTTGATAAGAGCTTGCTTGGTTCGAGTGCTGCAAAGGTTGGCCGGAGGAGCCCGCCGGTGGTGGCGAAGCGGCCGAGTACAGCGGCCAGGGGACTCACCAAGTACAAACCGCGAGTACTCGGCAGGAGATCACCCCCCCAGAAGCCAAGGTGCGCTACTGAATCTCACACGCCGAATCACTTCTTGGGTGCCCTCATTCGATAGTTAAAGATTTCCCGTATCCAGCGTGTACGATTCTCTCCCAACTCTCACCCTATCCATTTGTTACCAAGTATCATTCCTTATAGCTCCTACTCATCAACATGCAGCCCTCTGACATCGAAAAGATCCCGGACCCCAAGAGCGTAAGTCAAGCGCCGCCCTATCCTTATCTCATAATGCCAGCTTGCCTGAATTACCCGCCCAACCCTAGCCCCATAAGTCAACTTCGCCCGACTTGACCTGTCGCTAACTAGACCGACGCAACTCCTCGCCCTCTAACTTATCCACCCCCATCAAACACCTTCCACCAGCTGAGCATCTACGAGGAGAAGAAGCCTGTGCCCCAGGAGCCCACGGGTCCCTCCCGGCTCCAGCTTGCCGTGCGTGACTTCCGCGTGCGGGCGACCCAGTTTCTCCAGACCGGCCAGGTATGGACTCCATGGTGATCGGTAGCCTCCCTAATCTATAACCGTATCGGTCGGAGTTGGCTCTGCCCATCACGGTGCCTACCGCCGTTAACTGTATTTGCTTTCGTTTCCCACCTGCGTACCGCTACCATTTATGCAGGCCCATCTTCAGATGACTGCCGACCGCGTCGTAGACCTTGAGCAGCAGGCTGAAAGTAAGTAGTCACTCTGGCACTTCCATTTGACCATACCATCGACGGTGCCCCGAAGCACGTTAATAACCACCACGAGGATTGGTATGCGCCACGACTAAGCTAACCTGTAAGCTGCAATCCTCCTCACACCGACCATTTCTAGCCGCCGTGCAAAAGACCGTCCCAAAGAACGAACAGCTATTTCCCGGGGCCTTATACATTGCCGTGGCCGGTCTGGCCGGTTCCGTGTTCACCCGCAACCGTAAGTAGTTTTACCCTCGATAATTAGTTCCCTTTGGTTGGGATCTTGCCGAGCGTCCTGCCATACCACGTCTCGAAGCCTGAACGTTGGCGTGGGCATTCCGCGCCCCCTTAGCTCACTCCCTATCGACCACCTCTCCTCGTCCCCGACCCCTTACAATTGCAGGTAACTTTCTGATCCGTTGGACGAGCCCTTTCCTTTTCGCTAGCGCCTCAGCATTCTACTTCCTCCCTGGCACCGCCCGTGTCGTGACCCGCCGGCTGTACGACGAGTACGGTGATCCGGCCGCCGAGCAGCAGGCCCGCGAGACACTCAACTCATTCCAAGGCTTCGGAGCCAAGCTTAGTGACCAAGTCGGGTCCTCCGTGCGTGACGCTCGTCAGACCCTGGTCGACACCGTCCGCTCCGTAGAACCTAAGAATGGTCCCAAAGAATGAGATTGTCCGACTGGACTGGCGTTAGAAATCCGCATATCTAAACCGGTATTTTTATACTTGTGAATCGTTAAGATATGAAAACAAAATTAAAGTAGATGTGGTCTTCATCAGGAATGCTAGGTCTACGGTAACACACAAGTCGACCCAGAGTATGCCAATGAAGACGAAATGGAATCAAAATGGCCAAGCCAAAAAAAACATTGTATGTCGAAATTAAAAAAAAAACTGCCATTGGCTGGAATCGAACCAGCGTCAGCGCGGCCACAACGCGACGTACTGCCACTATACTACAATGGCTCGCATGAAATTGTGGTGCCAACGCCCGTCGTCCCTCTTGAAGGTATCTGATGGGCACGTCAACATGGGGAACACAAAAACAATGGACAAGCCCTTTGTGGGGGAGGCTAGGATTAAGGTTTAAGGTTACGCACCTTATGCAGGGGGATGTAGATCCTTCCCCCGCTCACCAGTATAAAAGCAAGCCTGTGCAGTTAGGCAAGGGCTTGCCAGCTATTTTTTCATTTTTGTATTTTCTGATTCATTTTTAGTAAAACTTTATTTCTCTATTTTCGTTGTCAACAAACCAACCGTGAAACCATCCCATACTATTTACTTTTGTTACTATTGTAAACAACCCCATCACCTTGCCATTAGGCCTAGACCATTGTTGCATACAGCCTAACCAAAAACTCTGCCCAGGGCCTAGTACCACAGTAAAATTATGACCATAGTGAACTATATTTATTTCAGGGTACTGGTTAGGAAAGTTAAATTTCACTTTTGCTGGCCTAATCATTTATTTGCAAAGCTGAGGCTCATGGTGGGTAAGTTTCAGGCATAGGTCCAATGGAAATTTTAGATAGGATACATTTATTTCAGGGTCTTGGTATGTCTAATATATGAGGATAAGGGCCAGGAGCCATGGTTGGAACAGTGGGCATTACATCTGGCACCTCTAATTTTCTAATCATGCAAGGTATTATTTACACATTAGCAGTCACGTACCTAAGTTGAACCAAGTCTATGGAGTTTGGTAGAAGGGGGAACTGGACGCACAGTGCTTTGGTTCATGGCAATGGTGACATAAGCTGTATTACCCTTTTTAGCTGACCATACACAAATCTAGTTGGGAACTGCTTACCTTTTTTATTACCAGTCACTATAATACACTTTATGAAGTATGAATTTCCTTGTAGGAGACAATGTAATGGGGTGTGTAGCCCGAGGGGAGGAGAAACTAGTAAAGACCAAGGGAGGGTTGCAAGGCAAGTAGGCCAAGTTAGAATAAAGACAAGTATTTATTACACTCTTAACAAGTCTACAATTATAGGCGATTTTCCATCTATAAATATGAGTGCATTGGAAGATGAGGCAAATCTGTTTGGTGTAAATTTAGGCACTTGGTTCTGGCCCTTCTCCATGAAGAGGAGGATTTGAAATCAAATTGAGTTTGTCACCCACATTTGAAGATTGCCACCTTCCTATTCTGCAAGAGGGGAACAATCCATTGATGGAAGTTTGACGTTTCCATCAGGAAGACAGATCCTGAAGGGAGGCAGCATCCTTGGAATTGGAGGTTTCCCAGTGGGCGCCTTAGTTAGAGCAAGACCCCTAAGGGGTGGTTGATGGTAATTTGTGCAAGATAAATAAAAGGTAAAATAAAGATAATAGTAGTTTGGTTTGTGGGTGTGCTGATATCAGGCCCAAGTCTAATACCAAACCCAAAAGGTTATTCTACTATCACAGAATTGATAGTTCTGAAATAGCAGACATGGACTTTACCTTGGGATAATCTAATGTGGTGGTTCCCAATCACCACACCAGGGCATCAGCTACACAGTGTGATCAATGGAGATGAAGGTCCCCGGCTACATCCACAGGGCAATATGCATGGGACTGCAGGGGGGGGAGTGGTAACAGACTTGATCTTGATCTGGCAATGGAACTTACCCCGTGTCAAGCACACACCACACCTGAACAGTATTGCTGGGTGGCCATGTAATTGTGCAGCATTAGTCATGGCACATTTTGCATATTGGCACAAGAACAGTCAAAGTACTCTCTCTCTCTCTTTCCACCTGCCTTGTTCATCCCACTTACCAACAGGTATTTAACAACTAACCACCATTGTTCTCCGGAGGACAACAGGCAATAAGAAATCACCCCAAGTCCCTCTTCTTCACATGTGACATGCCTCAGTTACCATTTCACTAGCCCTACCTTATCCCTGCCTCTGAGGACCCTTCATTATTTCGTTTTGTGTGAGTACCACGACCTACTCTTGCACTCTCCTCTTGTTTCCCTCCTCCTTCATCCACTTTTTGTGAACTCCTTTAGTTTGGCCGAATACCCTGTTCCAGCCCATTGCGGAACAGCCCTGGCTATTATGCAGCCAGTTGTGGCATCGCCTCCAACAGAGCCTGGTCTAGGTTGCTATCAAGTAAATCATTAAGCACCATGAGCCACCAGGCTAGAGCTTGGCCTCAGGTGAGCTAGGGCTAGTCTGGATGTGTAATGGCTGCCTGTAAAGCCATAGATCAGCATGAGCCAGTGTGTATTACATTAGTGACCAGGCTAGTAAGTGTGAATAATGACTAAAGGGTCTGATGGTATAATTGTAATAGGACATCCAGCATATCCCATTTGGATATTTTGGGATGGGCGCTGGCAAGCGTCCAAGATGAAACTATGGAATCATGGGAGTTTAAGCTATGGTACAAGGCATAGTCCAATATGGGAATGGTGTATAGGAGACGGTTTGGCGTTAGAAGCACGCCTATATTTCATACATGGAGCTGTATTTCACAACCTTTGACTACACAAACTGAATGCCTTTGCAAATAACCTGTGCCTTAATTACAATGGTGAGGTACCTGCTATGCACTTTCAATGGACATTAGCTCCAACTGGTCGCTCAGTCGAGTCATGCCCTGCTCTGGTCTAGTGTTTCCTTCTCAAATACTACTGTGGTGAATTCACCACATTTTCCTCTCCTCCTCTCTTTCCCTTTCCCTTTCTCTTTCTCTTTCTCTTTCCCTTTCC
>JANBPT010000509.1:0-32980 GCA_027575765.1 Tieghemiomyces parasiticus
GCTGCCACTGACATGGCCGCCACGCGCCGTGGCTGCGTGCACCCGACCTTGCGCCCGTCGCGGCTATACCCGGCCTCATGGAGGTACTGCGGGATCTGGGTGGTCTTTCCGGATCCTGTCGCACCCTCGATGATGAGAACCTGATAAGCATCGATGGCGTCCAAGAGTTGCTGGCGATAGTCGTAAACCGGGAGGGATTCTCGCACCTGCTGGATGGATCGCTCTTTGCGTTCCGCCGCGTCCAACAATTCGCGGGCCTCCCGGTCGGCATCGGTCTCCGGATCGAGGGTGCTCTCCATCACAAAGTCGATAGCGGTCTCGTCGAGGATGTAGTCAAATTCAGTGGGCTCGGTGCCGGGCTCATCGGTAGCGGTGGCGGCGGTAGGTTCCCGCACTTTCCCCTTGATTAGAGTCCGGGAGATCTGCCGCTCCTCCCACTGCTCCTGTTCCGACCGTGAGGCGCCCGACGTCGCGCCGGGACCGCGGCGGTCAGGCTCCTGGTACCGTTGGTAGAGCACCTGTTCTTTCCGCTTCCGGTCAATCTTGCCCTTCTCGGTGATGTAGTCCTCGGGCATCACGTAACCCTCGACGCCAACCTTGATGTCCTTACGCTCCTCGGCAAGCCGCAGCACCTCGCGCTGATATTCGAGGCGCTCACGCTCGGCGTCCGTGAGTTTCATGCCTTGGAACAGCTGCTCTTCGTCTTCAATCTGACCGCGTAGGAGCTCCAAGCGGCTCTGTTCTCGCTTGCGGAGATACTCCTGCCGTGATCGTTCGCGCAGGTCGTTGGCGGTGACAGACTCTCGGGCTGGGGCGTCGGCATGCGCTTGGGAATCGGGTCGGTGAGCCTTGCGGTCGTTACGGGACCGGCGAGTTTCTTCCTTACGGGAGAGCTCGCGCTGGCGCAGGCGGTCAGCAAAGGCGTCACGTTCCTCAGCGTCGTCACTTGCGTCACCTCGGACCTCGTCAGTCAGGTGGGCTGGCATGACCTCGCGCGGGTGTTTTCCCGACCGGTGACGGTCCTTCCGGCTGGGTGATGAGGATCCCATGACAGTGAGGTCTGGGTCCTAAAGAGTGGGTGAGAAGTCAATAGGGGAGAGAGAGCAAAGGGGGTAGGGGCGTGAGGTAGCAGGAGGGGACGCAGTAGTAATGGAGCAGTGTCAAGGGAGGGTAGAGGATGTGGAAATGCAAAGGAGGAGGCATACTTGACTACGCCTGCGGTCGTTTTCGCCGCAGTGTTGATCTAGCGGCCAGCCCCAGAGAAATCGAAAACCGAGAGGTTATGTACCTGAAATCACTTTCACTTCAAATCGGCTATCCGATCGGCGTGCTCGCCACACCCCGGATCTACTCAAGTGGCAGCCTAGTCCCTACGTCCCTCCCTCTCGCCAAATTCACATGCCCCTCCAATTTAAGCCTTTCGGTACGACCAAGGGACTTCGCCTGACGATCGGACGGAAGTCACCGACTCCCTATTTCGCCAGATCAGTATGGCGGCTCTGACCGCGCACGATTTCGCCTCCGCCTTGCGGAAGCTACGGCTACCGACCTTCAGCCGAATGGGTAAGTCCGTTGGCTAGAGTTGCCCAAAGAAGAAGGCTTTCCGGCCTGAAGAGCACGCGACCCGGCTCTCCGGCCTCCTCCCTCTTCGCAACCCTGCGCGTCCTGCGCAATCACTGGAAACCAGAAGCAAACCTGGGCCGTAACCACCATTACTACGATTAACCTTTTGCGCTACCCAAACTACGTCCGTTGACCCTCCAGCCGTGGCCCTCTCCGGCGGGGTAGACAGCATGGCTCTCCTCTACCTCCTACGCAACCACCGGCCCTCGGATGCCATTTTTGCCTTCACGGTCGACCACGGCTTCCGTCCAGAAAGCCTTGAGGAAGCTCAAAAGGTCCAGCGGATCGCCCAGGAACTTGATGTGGACCACCGCATCCTAACCATCCCCTGGCAGACCGAAGCAGATATGTCCCACCGCGGAACACCAGGACCGGCCGCTCAACCGGTGTTCCCGCGGCCGGGCCAAATGGAGGAGGCCGGCCGTACCCATCGGTACCAGTTGATGGGCCAGGCGTGTCGCGATTTAAACATACCGGTACTGTTTACGGGTCACCATTTGGGCGACAGGTTGGAGACGAGTTTGATTCGGTTTTTGGTGTCGAGTGGTGTAGATGGTATCGCCGGTATCTCGGCCACTCGGCCGTTCCGACAGGCCATGTCGCCGTCGATGCCGTATGCCCAGGTAGCCCGTCCATTGCTCAATTTCCCCAAGGTAAGAGCACAGGGTTGACATGACGTTGGTCCTTGAATTGGTACCGACGCCCATTGCCGAGGGGTTAGCGTGTCATTCCATACAGTTATTATAATGGGCTGTATCGACAACTGCAGCACGACGGCTTCACTTTCGGCTTACCAGTATATACCCACCTTTAATCATCCCCGCCGTCCTACACATTTACAGGAACGGCTGCTGGCCACTTGTCAAACCCATCATATCCCTTGGTTTGAGGACCCGTCCAACAAGTCTCATCTGCACAACCGTAATTTTTTGCGCACCCTGATCGACCAAGCCAGCGCCCCGCCCTCCTCGGAGACTGAAGGGGCGGAGTACAACAGTCGGGCAGAGCGAAGGACGTTCTCGGCTCCGGTCCTCCTACGGCTCAACCGGGCCATGCAGGAACGGCGCAAGGCCGCCGAAGCAATGGGTAGGTATTTCGTTGTCCATCTCATGACTTTTATAGCATGGGCACCAGGCTCGCCAGCTCAATCATTATTGTGGGCCAGTTTCAACTTATCGGGGCCTAGATGTCGTATCCCCCCCCCTCACCTCCTCCCAGTACCGTTTTCTAACCCTATGTAATTCACTATCCTGACCTTTCCCTCCCCCCGTTCGCACTGTAGTCACAGAGCTGCTCCTCAACAATGTACGCTTCCGCCCGAACCTCGGAATTGCCGTGATTGCGGTACCACATACGGATCCGGCCGGCCGACACCCGGGCGATTGGCAGTCGACGTGGTGGAACAACTCGGCCCTGGCCACCCGCCTCTATGCACTGGTTATCAACTGGGTCTACCGGAGTCCCTACGCCCCGCGGCTCCGACAACTTGAGGCCCTTCGCACCCACCTCTCCGACTACGCGCGCCGGGGCGCCCTCTCCAGCGCTGCTCAGGAAGACGAGGAAAATCGGGACCGGTCCGCCAACGACGACGAGGCGGATGACGACCAGGGTAAGCCGGCCGCCTTACCTACGCATCTCTTGATGGGCCGCACCATGATCCTGCCGTACGTCCCGCCGGACCCTCGGCGTGTACGCGGGCGAGCCATCGTGCCCAAACCCGCACTCGCGGACCTCTGGCTGGTTACGCGCCAGCCTTTCCAAGCGGGCGAAGTCAAGCACCTCCAGATCCCATTGCCAGTCACGGGGCCTCAGGGCCCCCTCACGCCCACGCTCTGGGCCGAGCGGTTCTACCTCTCGGCCTCTCTCCAACCCGAAGTCCCGGACCCACAGACCCGGCTGGCCAGCATGCCAGCCCTGTATATCCGCGAGTTTCGAGTGGCCGACTGGACTAATCTGCGCCGACAGCAGCGGTACTACCAAAATATCGCCGGTCCCGGGGCCCCGCAGCGGCCCGCCAGCCGCACCATCCTCGATATCAAGCAGGTCCCCGGCCATGTGAGGTATACGCTGCCGGCCGTGTTTGTACGCCATAATGATCAGGAGATTCTCATTTGGTTCCCGGCATTCCAACTGTACCGAAACCAGCCGTTCGTCCAGTCACTCCGACTGCAGTACCGGTTCGCCCGCGCTCCGCTGTCGAGCGATGACCAATGGCAGTTCCAGACCTTGGATTAATCGAGTTTGGGGAGCGGTGCGAAGACTGGTGGTTGGGGTTTCCTGCGTGCTTCTAATGGCCCTGGGGCCCTCCCCCTCCCATCCCACATAGCCAGTGGGGACACTTTCCCTAATCGGTCAGATCCTGCTCGTCTTGAAGGGACAGTGAATGCAACACATAAATATAAACATGGTTGTAATCCGCTGCCTCAACTGTCCAACTTTAATCTATTTGACGCGTATGTAACTCGGGTTAAAATGGGGTAACCCTCCCACTGATAACCCACGCCTGGTTGGGAAAATCCGTCGCAGGTGGAATATTTATATTTTGAGGAAATGAGATGGATCGGGTTCATACCCGGGTAAGTTGGTGAATAAGCGCAAGATATTCCCGAATCCATACTGCAAGCCCCTGCAGTGAGCTCTGGCAACGCTACGTACCCTTCAAACTCTGCACATGCTGCCCCGACCCCAAAACAAAACCAGGGGTGTAGTCCTAGAGGGCGTGTTATATTTGCTGGGAACTTGCTAATGCACGGCGATAAGTATACTATTTATAAGGGCTCATAGCCCCCCTCCCATCTAAGAGGCATGACCCCTTGCCTAGCCCTCTACTCTGAACCACAGGTCTTACTCAACCAACCCACCTTAATTTCTCCCTTCACAAGTACTGACACATTCCCCCAGACTCGTGTCTCACTCGCCCCATTCGCTCTACCATGTCCGCATTCTCTGACCAGGATTTCAACTCGGCATCGTACTCGGCCTACCGCCCCACCTACGATCGTAGTGTCATCCGCCAGGTGACCACGTACCATGCTGCTCACCAAATCACCGACGCCACCAGCAGGCAGGGTCGCCACTTCTCTCTGGCGGTCGACTTGGCCACGGGTACAGGCCAGATGTGCGAGCTGGTGAGCCCGGTCTCCGATCGAGTGTATGGGCTTGATATCTCGGCTACCATGATTAAGTCAGCCGTTCAGTTACCCAACGTCCAGTACTCCGTCAGTCCAGCCGAAGGGCCCTGGGACGCGGCGATTGCCCCGGGTTCGGTGGATCTGGTCACCATCGCCCAGGGCGCCCATTGGTTTAAACGGCCACAGGCTTGGCACCAGATCCAGAGGATGCTGAAACCCCGCGGGACCTTAGCCATCGTGGGCTACTCGTTTGTGAGCTTTGGCGGGAAACCTCGGGCAGCCGAACTGCTATGGAAACTGGCGACGGCCTCTACACTGCTGGGGCCGTTTTGGGAACAGGGGCGTGAATACGTCGAAACCCTCCTGGGCGACTGGCACATACCGTTCGATAACGTGGTGCGGCTCTATTCGCCTCCAGGGCTGGTCGCCCCATCACACCGCCAACAACATGGGCAGGGCAACAAGACCACGGTGCCGGCCAGTAGTATGTGTCTTGAGGGTCTAAAACGCATCCATAGCGCCCAGACCGCCAATGGGTGGTACCTACCGGCACCCGAGAGCTACATGCGCAAGACTCTGACCCCCCGTGAGATAGTGCTGTACCTTCAGACCTGGTCGTCATACAAACGGTTCTGCCATGTCCACCCCGGCCGGCAGGGTATCGTGCGCGAGTACGTAGAGATGATGATGGAAGTTGAAGGCTGTCATGCGTGGGACGAGCCCTGGGAGACCGATTGGAACCATGTGCTCATCCTGGCTACGAACCCCGCGGAAACGAGGGAGGAATCTTTGCAGGCTATATGATTGCGAGGCAATGACGACCGGAATTCACCCTCTAAGAGCTACCCCGCAGCATATAATGGATTGGGCAAACAGGGCAGCAATAAGAGGACAGAAGTGGCCGAGCGTGCCCTATCTGCTGGGCAATGCAGCACAGCCGATCTTGGCGGCCGACAGGACCCATGTCGGCGTGTATACCTATACATCTAAGAATCAGTGAAGCTGCGCTGCTGCTGCTTAAGGCCTCACCTTAACCGGCCCAACGAAGCGCCAGGCCGGCCCCAATACCCTATGGCCTTTCCACCGCAGCACGGGGAGAGCCCTGGTTTACTTATGGGACATCGCTTGGTCATGGCGGCGGATCCGCCTTTCCCGACGGTCCAAACAATGGACACAGTCGAAGTTCATACGCTCGTGGCAACTGTTCTCCAGACGGAGGATCCTGCTCCCACACGCAGGTAGCCCTCGTCCGCGTTGGTGAACAGGATAGGCCCACTGGCGCTGCTCCACCCACTGGATTTCAATCACCCTCCGCCGATGCCTATCTGCTCACCCGCTGTCTGGGGGTTTTTTTCCCCTGGTCAGTCTCTCCCACTGCACCCCGGGTGGGAAGGCTTCAGTAGCCGGGGGGTGGGGGGTGCTCCGGAAAAAAGCTCTCGGTCCTCGGTCGGGTCTCAGTTTCTCCTGGCCACCCTTCTCCTCCTTCTCGCCCTTATATGCACAGCTCTGCCCGGTCCTGGCACTCCTGGTCCAGTTCCTCCCCACAGGTCTTGCAGCCAACCACCTGGTTCTGTACCACCGCCTACTCAGTACCATCTATACATCGCCGTTGGTTCCACATTGCCCTCTACCCATTTGCGAGCACCTCGGCTCCTGTGCCACGCTTCTACTTGGCCTATTTTATATTTTTCACTACGACCTTGCTTCCTGCCCACCAGCCCTCCCTTTACCCCCCGGCCGCTCAGCATGGTTCTCGCTGTACTCCGGAACGTACCCATGAAGTACGTGAGTCTGGTGACCCTGGTGGTGCAGAACAGTGCCCTGGTCCTGGTGATGCGCTACTCCCGCCTGCATTCCGGCTCGACCGGCGAGAAGTACTACACCTCCACCGCCGTGTTCCTCGCCGAGCTGTCCAAATTCTTTATGAGCGTCGGCCTGCTCCTCTACGAGGAAATCTCTCGCCGCCGTCAGTTGGCCCGATCGCACCACCAGGGGTATGAGTTGGCCAGCAACCAGGATGATGGGGCCCACTCCGGGGCCGCAGGCCGCCGGAAATCCGCCGACGAGGACTTCGAAGACCCCCAAAACCCATCCACGGTGCCAAGTGAGCCCCCGTTGACCGTCCGCTGGTTATTTAACGAAGTGTTTGGCGACGATGCCTGGAAACTCATGATCCCTGCGGCGCTCTACACGGTGCAAAACAACCTCCAATACATCGCCGTGTCACTGTTGGACGCCGCCACCTTCCAGGTAACTTACCAACTCAAGATTCTCACCACCGCGCTCTGTTTCGTCATCATCCTGCGCAAGCCGCTCAACTTGTGGCAGTGGCTCTCGCTCGTCGTGCTCACGGTCGGAATCATCCTGGTCCAGCTGCCCTCGCTCGGTTCCGTCGGGGGCACGGCCGCGACGGCCAACTCCGGAGCAGGGGCTACAGGCGATGCGGCTGCTACCGCGGGCGCGGCGGCCGAGGCCGTCGACAAGGCCGCCAACGCGGCGCTCCAGACTCAGCGCGACAGCTGGGAGAAACTACTGGGCCTCCTCACCGTCGCCCTGGCGTGTGTCATGTCCGGCCTGGCTGGCGTGTACTTTGAAAAGATTCTGAAGGGTTCTAAGACGTCGGTGTGGGCGCGTAACATCCAACTGTCCTTCTTCTCGCTGTTCCCGGCCCTCTTTCTCGGCGTCATGCTCAAGGACGGCGCCGGTGTCCGCGAACACGGGTTTTGGTACGGCTACAATGCGTGGACGTTTGGGGCCATCACCTGTCAGGCCCTTGGCGGCATTATCGTCGCTCTCGTCGTTAAGTACGCTGACAATATTCTCAAGGGATTCGCCACCAGTATATCCATCATCCTGTCGTGCGTGGCCTCGATTTTTATCTTTGATTTCCATATCACCATCATGTTTGTCATCGGAACGGCCGCCGTCATCTACGCGACATATCTATACGGAACAGCATCTTCGGCCAAACCGACCCCCAAATCGACAGCGGCGTCTGAGGCCGCAGGCGGCCGGAGTTTGGAACAGGGCCGCAGTGAGGTCGTGCTGGACACAACGGGTCTAGATTCCGGCGACGATGATGATGATATCACAGTCACCGGGAGCGTTCGCCAACATCAGCACTAAACTGGTGAAGGAGAGGGGGGGAAGGAAGGAGTTTGACAGGTTCCGCTGAGTTTCCGTTTGAACTTCGCTTCTCATTTTCGCGACCCTCCACGGCCTGTTTTACCATGCTTATTCAATTATACCCATATACTTCCTGTTAACTTCTATGCCGCCGGCCTCTTTTATCACTACAGCCCCGAATAAACCTATCACGGTCATCATCGAGGAGAGTTGATTAAAAATTACCGAATTCCGGTTTGTATTTTCAAGTGGCTGGTAATAGCTAAGTGTCAGTTAGGAGGGTCGACAAATACCTACCAGCCCCACCTTATCCACACTAGATCACAGACGGGTTACTAGGGAGATAAAGCACTGTTGGCCAATCAGAGTTCCGTGTATATGTTTTATGCAAAATTAAGAATAGTTCCGCCCATTTTCTGTCATGTGGTGCTCGGCTCTAGGCGGAGGTTTTCGGTTAAGCCGTACGGGACAACGGTCTGGGCCCAACGGCAAATCAAAGGAAATGGCAACGTACGGGATTGTTAACTGCAACGGTTAACGTAAATAGTATGGGATCGTTGTCGCGTTCAATTACTAGTAAATGAAATAAAATAAATAAAGGCTACGGGAAAAATGGAAACTCAGAAAATTAGCTGGCAAGCCCTTGCCTAACTGCGCGAGCTCGCTTTTATACTCGTGAGCGGGGAAGGATCTGCATCCCCCTGCATAAGGTGTGTAACCTTAAACCTTAATCCTAGCCTCTCCCACAAAGGGCTTGCCCATTGTTTTTGCTCTCCCAATGTTGATGTGCCCGTCAGATGCCTTCAAGAGCCAAAGCGGGTGTTGGCACCACAATCCTGTAAAGCGGACCGGTATCTGGAAGCCGGTCCCGCTTTCAAAAGAACCTCCGAGTCGAAGTGGAGGATTCAGGAATATACAGTCGGACCAGGGCTGTCCGAATCTGTAATGCAAAGTTCAATAGGTAAACTATTGACAGAGAAAATCTTGAATAAAATCTAGAAACGTTTACCAACAAGCGAGCTTAAGAAATTATTGGTACTAGACTTTACTAACGGAATAGTGCCTACGGATGGCACTATGGGACAGAAATCGGGAAATAAGCTGCCGGGCCCTGTGTTGCATACTTGGGCCCGGCTTATATACTAAGACTATAATAAATGATTGACGCTAATTGGTGGAGGGCCTGGCTAGTCCCCCGTCTCTTCCGGGCTTCTCCCAGAGGTTGCCCGGTCTCGATTCTTTTGTTACTTTCAACGGTTGTATAGGCGCGGCCTATTACAGCTCCTCAAAGGCCGAAGGCGTGCTCGGCTTCACAATCCCAGTTGCGACCATATGCCGGAGTTAGCACCGTATCCCGTTAGATCTGCGAAGTTAAGGCCCAGTCAGCCGATTTAGTACCAAGGTGGGTGACCACTTGGGAATAGTCGGTGTCGCAACTTTTTGTTGCCAGATATTTTTAAGAGGGTAGAACTTTGCTCTCTCCAGCCTCAGTTTCACATTGAAAGCCAGTGAGAGTCTATGGGCTAGTCGTCAGTTGCGGAGGAGTCCCATGAATTGTCGATACGTTTCGTTAAGGAGATTAAAAAGCGATCTGGTCATTGCCCTCTGTCGCCGTGGCTATCGGGTATTTCTTTGTCTTCCCTTCCGGCACATGTCGGTCTTCGTAATAATCATTCCGTTAATTGGTGTTGCATATATATATATATTGATAGGGCCATCACCCTTGGTTGTCAGTGGGAAACTCGGTCATTTATCGGCGGTACCCATCTAATTCTCCCCCTCTGTTTTCTGCTCGCGGATGTGACCTTGTCGACCTCTTCGCTCTCGCGCGCGTTCTTCTGTGCCGGTCTCACCGCCATGTTCTCTTACCGACCCTCACGTCATGTCTTTGTTGGACCGAATGAGCCTTCTTTGTAGCGAAACCGCTGTTTTCCACCGATGGTTCGCCGTTGAGCCACGGACCCTCAAGGGAGAGTAGGGCGCAGAAAATTGAAGAGACGCGGAAGGCGGGGGTGAGTGTTTAGCAAGCGAGAAGTTGATCCATCGTCCTTTGTTAACGAACCATCGAATGAGTGAAACCTCGTTTTCCCCTCTCTTTTTTCGCTCACCTCTCTTGCGTATGACGCGCCAGGGGACAAAGACCACAGTAGGCCGGCTAATAAAGAGTGACCGGCAGCACTAGGCCTGGCAAAGTTGCAGGCTGTCCCCTCCGTTGGCACCGGGCCGTGTGGGCACTTCAAACTTCCCCCTTCCCTGCATCGCTTTCCTCGGATGCTGGGCTTGGTCTTGAGCCCGCACTAGCTTTCATGCCTGCTCCTTGCTCACTAGCTTGGGCCGTCCTGTAGCCCTCCGTGATGGTCCAGGGCTTTTGTTATATAAACCATGCTGTCCTCCAGCCCGCGAGGGCCGGTAAACCACTTGCGATTGCACCCCACACTCCGCCTTGAGACCCTTTGCCCCCCTGCATAGCCATATTTCTCCGTGCTCACCCCACTACCCACTCCCTTGCTTACCTCCCACACCTGTAGCTTTTCGTTCAGGTGTCTGCTACCCTTCTAGTTTCGGAGGTATACAACTCTGCACTCCCTGCATTTATTATATAGGCTCGGTCCGCCGCTAACTTTTGTAATTATTACTGATCTGCGCAATATGTCCCGAGTGACGATGTCTAGGTGGCCCTTAGGGCCACTCCGCCTCTGGCTCTGCCTGGCCTATATACTCGGTATTGCTTCGACGATTTACGCTGACCCGCTACCGGGTCGGCCCATTGCCCACGCTCGCGATAGTACTACACAGGCCGAAGGTAGGTTATTGGGTCAGAGTACTCGCAAGATGAATGCTGGCGGGAGGTGGCGCCCACAGGCTCCACGCCATCCGACGGTCCGTGCGCTCAACGAGCGCATAGTCTAAACAGCCTATATCCTTCATTCTCCCTCGACCTGCCGCTAACCCCCGCCCCCTTCGCCCCTATACCCCTAAAATTGTTGCACGCGCCAATTACTGCCCCCCGCCCAGTCTCCAACAAAATCGGCACTATCCAAATTGTAATCGGTATCATTCTCCTCATTTTTGGCCTCATGTTCGCCTTCCTTGGCAACCGGCTCTTCCGTGTGGCCATGTTCGCCTCGGGCTTCGTCTACCTCGGCCTCGGCATTCTACTGCTGTGCATCCGTATCAAACCTCCCGGGGACTCTACAGGCCGTATCATTGGCTACCTCGTCGTGGCCATCGTGTTGGGCGTGGTGGGCGGCTTCCTTTTCGCCTCGGTCTGGTGGCTCGGTCTTGCTGGCGTCGGGTCTCTGGGCGGCATCGGTCTAGCGGTTCTCATTCTCTCTTTCAAACACGGCGGACTCATTCCGAGCCCCGTCGGCCGCGGATTGTTCGTCGCTGGTCTTGCTGTCGCCATGGTCCTCCTGATCTTCTTCGTTGAGAAGTACGTGGTGATTATCAGTACAGCTTTCTTTGGTGCTCTGGCCACGTTTGTCGGGTTGGACTGTTTTGTCAAAACCGGGTTCCGATTCATTCTCTACCTGGTGCTCACCGCCAAGGAGGAGCGGGCACTATACGAGACCAATTCTAAGGTGTACGGAATGATCGGGGGCCTGCTGGCCCTGTTCGTCGTCGGCTCCGTGTGCCAGTTTTTCTTGTATCGGGAACCCATCGGTATCCGCGAGTATAATATGAACTGGTTCCGCCGTAAGCCCCGTGAGGAGAAGAACCTTACCGAACCGGAGCCCTTCCCAGCGTAAACACGCCTTTGGAGGGGGGGGGGGGAAAGACCGAGGCATTAACATGGTTGACCATTATCCTAGGTTCCGTTTCAACTGCCTCCCCCCCCTCCTGTTTTGCGGTGGCCTATCGTTTCGATGGTAACCGTACCTTTGTCAAGCCGTACGTTGACGCTCACTTTCACTGCTCACACGCCGAACGTACCTGCTTATGCGTCTTTTATTTACGTTATCCCTCTAACTCATGTATCCCACGCTACATGTTTATGCCACCACCACCATTGCCATACATTTCGTCACTTCGAGCACTTACCATTACCCGCCATTTTCTCATATTAAAGCATAGTTGTGAATTACAACTCCGAACCTCGGCTGGCAAACCTCGTCTCAACTCGCCGGCTAGAAAACTTTGCGTTTATTTCGCTCGATTGGCGTATGCAAGAAAGGCGTGGCCGTCAAGCTGACCGCACCCACTTTACGGTATATAAAAAAAAGGCGGCTAAAAACATGCCTGAAAATTGATAAAAGGCGGTGCAAGGGTAAGCTCACATTGACGGCCCCCCTGTACACATATGCGCAAGCAAGAAAATCCACCCAAACTTCCACAACCCAGAACCTTAGTTTTGAAGTTCACGGATGGCAAATAGCTTAGAGAGGGCCGGGCCGCTGTACTGGTTGAGCTGCTTACAGTAGTTGTCGACCTTACCGACGGCGAGGACGTGGGTGAGACGGGAGGGCTCGGTGGGGACGTGGAAACGGGCGGCGATTTGATCCTCCGTTTCTTCAGGTAGCGGGGCCTGGCCGGCGGCAATCCGGGAGGCGTTCTCCAACCGCCGCCGCTGGATGTACTGTTGGATTTTGGTCTGCTCC
Organism: Tieghemiomyces parasiticus; assembly: GCA_027575765.1. Lineage (NCBI taxonomy): Eukaryota > Fungi > Kickxellomycota > Dimargaritomycetes > Dimargaritales > Dimargaritaceae > Tieghemiomyces > Tieghemiomyces parasiticus. The sequence continues at coordinate 12,479 of JANBPT010000509.1, forward strand.
CGGGCGTATCCGCGCTGCCAGTACTGGTACTGGTGACGCGCCAGGTTGTACTTCTCAACCCCCTCCAGAAGGTGCTCCAAGTTCTTTTCCATGTACGGGTCCAGGGTGAGGTCCAAAGTCGCCGGGTTGACGGCCGGGAGCCCCACGTGGGAGGTGAGTTGGTCACTCCCGTCACGGTCATCACCGACCGTAAAGGCCGACTGCGCACCGGTAGAGGTAGCGAGGGCGCTCAACGGGTCAAACGTGGCCGAGGGTTCCTCCAACTCGTGCATCAGTACGTTGAGCATGGCCGAGTTGCGGATGACCACGGGGAGCTCGGTCAACATATTCTCGTGGGTGACCCCCGCGAGGGAGAAGCTGGACACGGTGAACTGGCCCTTGGCGTACAGGTCCATGAAGGCCGGGGTGAGGCGGAAGGCGCGGAGGGACACGTTGCCACGGGTCGAGCGGGACAGGTCGTACACGAGCAGCACACTCTTTTTGAGGTTCCGCTGGTAGTTGTACTGCATCTCGATGATGGACGGCTCCATCACCGTATCCAGGTGAGCCGACTGGTACCATCCTACCGCATTGTTATCCACATTCACTTCCCGCAGGCACTGCATCATGTCCACCTGGTAGGCGGCGATCTCCTCGGCGCTCTCGTTGGTGCCTGACGGCACCGGGTAGCTGTGAGTGATTTCCAGGGTATCCTCAACGTCCAGACCCAGCAGCTGGCCCGACACTGGCGTGGGTAGCGCCTCCCGGCTGTGCTTAAGGATCTTCATAACCACCAGCGCTTCGATCTGGACAGAATGCACCGGGTTCTTGCCTTCAATGTCAAGCGCGGCCGCCAGCGAGGCAGACACGGTCTTGTTGTCCCGGCCGACGAGGGCGGAGGCGGTAGTTTTGCTCATGGTGGGAGTCGAAAGGGGATGAAAGCAGTGAAAGAAGAGAGAGAGGGGATGATGGGGAGGTACAAATGGGGGAGGACTAACGGAGAAATGTCAGATGGAGGGAACGGCAGGGAAGGAGGAGTTACGACCAGAATGCCGGTGGCGAAAAAACGGAGATCGCGCGGATAAAGGGACTAGAGACAAAGCGTCGTCGGCAACGGAGATCTGTGAGGGTCAGATGGATAAAGGGCAAAAAGTGGAGGATGCCGTAGATCTGTATAGTGGGAGGATTCCGACTGGCAGGTGGATCTCGGCCAGCGTTGAGGCCAGCACGGGTGAACGGGCGGCCACAAGGCTGGGAAGGCCCGTCGGGGCCCAAATCTATCTTTTCACCCATCAATGCCGCTCAAGACATCGCCACGCCCAGTCCACAGGCCCTGGCCAGAGGCCTTCCTATTCAATAGCGTAGTGTTCGAGGCCCGTAGGTGTCGGGCTCTGGAGCGCTGTGCCCTGTTGTGAATATAGTTATGTGATCCATCGGTGTGAGTTCCATGCTCTACAATCCACAGCACTCAGCAGTTTGCTGAAGCCGACATTGCGGGGCCTTGTGCGCTGGCGCCATACGCCCCATGGAGAGGGCCGCTAGGCCCGTTACGCTCTGGGACCTGTATCGAATAAAGCCACGTGACTGGCCTTCGCCGATTCCCACTCACCGCCAAGGACGGGTCTCTCCTGAAGGACCCACTTGGGTTTCGAAATAATTCACCCATCCCATTTACAAGCTCCTGTCCCATGGATTCCCTTCGCCCTCCCATTCTTAGGCCTTTCATCCTGCCAATTGTAGGCCATCAAAAAACAGGGATAGCTCGACTGGTAGTTATGTAATATTTTTTTTCACTCATTACAGCCCGAGCTGACCTATTGAGCGTATGCCTGCAATCTAAACCCCCCCAGCACGCGTTGGTGCCTCACCCGCTGTTCCATAGAGTAACCACCTCTTTCGCCCGCTAGAAGTTTGACTGCACCGACGCCGCCGCTCTTTCTTCCTCAAGACTCCTCCTTTCCAATTCCCCTCCATTGCTAGCCGCATGGTCCTCGGACCCTCCCCTTCATAATAGCCTGCTGCCTGTCCACCGCCTACGACGCTGCTTCGCGTACTACGGACAACCGGGAATTCTCTCCTCCGCAACCTCACCCTCCCGCCTTCTCCTCTGTCCAAATTCTGGCATACCTGCTATTTCTTCATACGGTCGCCGCAACCAGCCTTATCAAACTCGGCCTTGAGCCGTTCTCTCATCGACCCTCGAAAACTCTGCCCTAATACCTTCGGTTGGCCTAAAACCCTGACCCTAAGACTCCTCCCGTTCGTCCCTCGCCTTTGCCCGCTACTGTCCACCAATTTCCAGCACCTCGTCCATTGGCCCCTCGCCCTACTCCACCTTGTACACTAACGGTTTCCGCAGCAACGGGGCAAGGTTCTCTGCCATCACCGCAACCTTAACTTTCGAGGTACCCATTTAGACTTTATCACTATATCCGCTTTAAATCCTACCAGTGACGCCATGACCGACCTGCCCGTGACACCCACACAGCTGCCAAGACAATCGTCCTTCCTAGGGACCCGGCCTTCCACGGGCGGCCCGAAACCCCGAGTCCGTATCATGCTGGGTGATACCGTCGTCAACACGGATGAAGACCCCGTGGGAGGCTTGGTCCGACCACTCGACAGCGACCCAGAGTCTGACGACGACGATGACAATGATGGTGAAGCGACCCTGGACACCACCGCTATGATGGCCTCGTATCTCAGTAACGCCCTCGAGGAGCACAAGCTCGGCAATACCAAGGCCTACCTGGAAATCATCACCGAGATCAACGGTAGCGGCATTAGTGAGAGCGCCGAAAAGTCCTCGCTCGGCAGCCAGCTGTCCCAGTCCTTCGCCAGCGCCGATAACTCTGCGTCCGCCACGACGGCCGACGCCGCCTTGGCGCAAGACAAGCCGATTGGGATGGACCCCAGGCAGCTGGTGGCCTGGGTCCTGACCTTCACGCGCATGCTGCACCGTATGGACCGCCAGTGTGCGGAACTGGTGGGTGCCATCCTGGACATGTCCTGGATCAACCGACAACCCTCCGTGGTGACAACCTACACCCGGTTCCTGTGCAACCTGGTGTCGGCTCAGCCCTACTACGCCGGTGAGGTGATGCGCGTTCTGGTCGGATTCCTGGCCGCGCGCACTTACGTCCCCCTTACCGAGCCCGGGGTCGACCCGAATTTGACCAAGAACATGGTGTTTGATCGCGCCCATCGCGCCCTGCGGTCGGTCCTCAACATTATCCCTACCGCCCATACCGCCCTGTCCCCGCTCCTCGCCCGCTTCTTCCCACTCAAGTTTGACAGCGCCGAGCGCCACCAAGACTACCTCTACAACATCCTGCGGATCGCCGATTACGCCCCAGCCCTGCGCCAGCAAATTCTGGGCCTCGTTGTGGACCGCATGATCCAGATCGACGTGGAAATTCAGGTTGAAGTGGAGGAACTCGAGGAGAACCGGGAGGATGAAGATGACGATATGGATGAAGACGAGGCCGACGGCAAGGTAGCGGACAGCGGGGAGGCCAAGGACGAGAATAAGGCTGATACCACCGCACCCACGGGTATATTTGAGATGGAGGACGAGGGCGACGACGAGGCCGTGGCCCTTGACCTGACCCACGCCGAAGATGCTGTGCAGGACGACTCGACCGCTCCACTGGACGTGCGGCGGTTGGTTGACAAGCTGGACGGTATTTTTTTCCAGCTGTTCTCCTACCTTGAACGATTCGACGTGCGGTACGACCCGCCAGCGACGGATACGTCCCTGGAAGCCACAGCTGCGCGTGAGTCGGCACAGGCCACCCGCCAGGAACTCTTCTTTATCCTACTTGACCTGTTCGACCGGGTGATGCTCACCACGTTCAAGTCCCGCTACACCCAGTTCCTTCTCTTTTACGTATGTTCACTGGACCCGGCCTTCCCGGACATGTTCCTGGGCACGCTGATTGCTAAGCTGTGCGAGGCTACCCCGCAAGGGGGGGCAGCCGCAGGCGGGCACAGGGCGGCCGGCTCGGCCCTATCGTCCCTCCCGGCGAACCGCTCCTCCGACGTGGTGCGCGTGGCGGTCGCCGCCTACGTGTCTAGCTTCCTTGCCCGCGCCCACTACGTTAACCCCCTCATGATCCGGACCGCCGCCAGCCTCCTAATCCAGTGGGCCCGTGCGTATCTCGAGCAGTACGAGAAGATCAACCTGATTTTGGCCACCCGGCTCACCGGCAGCGGCACCTCGGCAGGCATGCCACCCCATATGCTGCGGTCTACCTCAAGCACCGTGCCTCCCACCCCGGCCCTGTCCCGGACGGGCTCCTTCTCCTCCCTGCCCCGCACCGCGTCGGCCTCCCAAATCCATGGCGCCGCGACGGCGGCCTCGGCTACCCTCCAACCTGAGCGTCACACCGTGTTTTATGCCGTCGCCCAAGCCCTCATGTACATGTTTTGCTTCCGGTGGCGCGAGCTCCAACTAAGTACCGAGGAGGCCCAGGCCTCCAGTGGGGTGGCTGGAACCTGGTGCCCCGAGATCCGAGACCTGCCGCGCGTCGTTATGTGTTCCCTCCTTCCGCTGCGCATGTGCTCCGAGGCGGTCACCAAGCAGTTTACGCGGATGAGCAAGCAGCTCAATTTCATGTACTGTTATTCGGTGCTGCAGGCCCCTAGCCAGTTCGATGCCGTGACTGCGGCCAGCGGCGATGAGCAGGGCGGTGATGTGGTGATGGGCGGAGTGGATGGGAGCGGACCTAGTGCCTCGCCCGAATCAAACGGCTCCCCCTCGCTGTCGCCCGAGCAGAAGTCGGCCGCGGATTTGGCCGAGTCGGAGGCCGCCCACAAGCAACAAATGGTCAAGACCTACGCCGATCTTGTCCGCCAGCCCTCCACTTTGCAGGCGGAGCTCGCCACGTTCTTCCCGTTTGATCCGTTCCATCTGCCGTTGTCAGGTCCTTACATTAGCCAAATTTACGACGAGTGGGACAATCGGGGATTGGGTGGTGAGGGCGACGATAGTGAATCAGATTACGACTCGGAGGACGATGACTCTGATGAGTACGGTAGCTTGTTGTGAATGGTGAGTGGAACACATGATAGTTAAAGAAAATAGCCAAGCGAAGTCGTAAAAATAATGCGGCAAAGGGTGAGAGGATAGAAGAGTCAGGGACGTATACCAACTCAGTCCTCAAGCACAAGTAGAAGGGCCAAGGTTTAAACTTTAGTGTAGATGACACTAATTCGCAAATTGAGATGGAGCTGAAGTTAACTTGTGGGTGTTGGTTGTGGCAGGTTTAATATAAAAGAAAAGGGAATAAGCAAAGCTGGTAAAAAGAATAAGATGTAATCTGAACATCCATCGTTAAATCAGGGCGACTTCCTGTTAACAATGGCATGGACTTAGCAATAGGGTCATTGTAAACGATTAAATCTTTTGAATCTTGAAACGGACTTGAGCTTTAACTAGCTCGCACTTGATAAAAGAGCCGGGTTACATGGCCGGGTTTGTGGGGACTGGTCTACAACAAGTGGCAAAGATGACGAATCAGCTAGTGATAATAATGATGACGCCAACTCAGGCCCAGACTACTAGCATCAACATCCCAGCCATCAAAGTCGGTGGCAGTGGTGTGAAGCCGAGCACGGCTTCTGCCTTTGAGGATTTGCAATAGGTCGCGCCTATACCTCTGACAAATGAAAAGTAAAGAAAGGAACCGGACAGCCTCTAGGAGAGGCCCGGACGAGACGGAGGCCTAGCCAGGCTCTCCACTAATAGTAGTAGATCCTCTAAGTTAAGTCACAGTATGTAAGCCGGACCCAAATATGCAACACAGGGTCCAGTCACTTTCTTAATATTTCTGGCCCATAGTGCCATCCGTTAGTACTATTCCTTTAAGTAAACCTAGTACCAATATTCCCCTAAGTTCGTTTATTGATAAACATTTGTAGGTTTTCTTTGTTGGACAACTCCGTCAATAGTTGTCCGTTTTTGCTTTGCGTTACAGATTCGGATACCCCTGCACCAATTGCGTACTCCCAAACTCTCCACTCTGTCCCGGAGGTTCTTTTGAAAGCGGGCCCGGCTATCCGATTCCGGTCGGCTTTACAGTGGGATGCTTGTCCCACCCTACCTGGCATTCCAGGAGACCTAGTTGCATTCAATATCCATTTCCCCTAGCATAACCTCTGGAATTGCCACTGCTGTCACTAGCCAGAGCAATGAAGACCTGTTGGGGGACTCACTCATGTTGTTCACCTATAGTAGAATGTCCTAGGTGTTGCATCCTCCTCCCATCTCTGATTATCTGGAGGTGGAGGAGAGAGGGAGATAGAACCGGATAAAGTTCATCTAACACTCCTCAAGCTCTCTGCATTTTTTTATACCACCCTTGCTATGTCAATCACAATAGCCGCGCCATATCTCTTTTACTTTTATTTGATATATATATGGGTCTTCCGATCCCCTAGAGTCCCCGTCCCAAAGGGAGCTCTACAATGCTAAAGTGATCACTATTACGCTTTGGTTCTCTTGCCTGGGGTCTTCAGCTACTCTATTAATAACAATTTTACTTAGTCGACTCAATTTCCTAATTGAGGCCCTCTGCCCAGCCGACCCACCTCTAGGGTGCCTCCCCTTCATTACATCGAATGGAAAGTAGCCTAACCATCTTGCTTTTGCCGCATCTTAGCCCTGCGATAAAAGGACCAAAAAGTTCTTGCATGCCAGAGCCACTTCGGAATCTCACCGTTGGCCGGGGGGCTCAAGAGGATTGTGGTGTAGTAATACACGGAGGTTGAGAATACGATAGAAAAGTAAGGGGTTTTAGGGCAGTCTCTCGTTCATTGAGGCGGCCGGCGGACAGATACTATATATCCATCCCGGCCTTGACTTCCAGCCATTGATGTCAAGTGGCAGCAGTGATGAATACATCATAGGAAAAGCAGCAGGGAAAAGCACAGCATGAAGGAGGCAAGAGGGAACTGGAGCATGCTATCCTAAGAAAGACTAACCGTAGGATAATGTATCAAACGGTGTAGGCGACTTCGATTGACTCGGCTTATGACGATCGTTCCAGATACAGGTAAGAGGTTGCTGATAAGGCTGCAATCATAAGTTGCGAATATTCTGACCACAATAGTCACCAATGGTGGTGAATGTTATTCCCAATTAGGTTTTAGCCCAGCCACCATTGGCATTGACCTAGGCTGATATGGCAAGTAGCGTTTACCTTGGCACTGTAGGTACAGCTCGAGAACTTGGTGACATCAACAGCTACAGGCGCAACACAGGATCCACCAGTTCGGGTGTCAAATGCGACGGCGCATACTGGTTGGCCACAGCCCGTGCAACCAACTCGTCATCCAAGGCGCACAGTTGGCGAGTGGGTAGCGCAAATTTATAATCTCAGCAGGCCCCAAAATAACTCTGATGCTATGTGAGCACCTCTGCATAATACAGTAGTTCGCGATTGATAATTGTTTTAATTGGGCATCCAAAGCGAGGTGGGCACACGGGGGAGGCGCCTATTTACACGGATGCACTCTGGTTGTTTTTTTTGGAGGGAGAGGGAGGAAATATGGGAGAGATTTCGCCGTAGAGTTGAGCTTAAGGCGACCCAAATAACGTCGAAGAAGGTCAGAAGAAAAAAAATATTGGAAAGTATTATACAAACTTAATGTGCTTCATCCATTGGCGTGGGCTCCCTACGGTCCACATTCGAGTGTTCTTGACTGATGGCAAACTCTCGGTCGGCAGGAAACGGGCGGGAGCCTCGGAAAGGCTGGAATGGCGGCGGGGGTGGAGGTGGAGGTGGACTATCGTGACCAGCAGCGCCGGATGACCCCTGGCTAGGCGACCCTTTGGGATTTTCCCTTAGACGCCCGGTGTACACCGGCACCTCATGGCCAAACAACAAGGTACTGAGGCGATGGTACAGACGGTTCAGCAGGCCGTTGTGGATGAATCCGGCGTGACCCGGGGACTGCCATAGGCCAAATTGAGCCAGAAAGGCCTCAAGGTCCTTACGGGGGAGCGGACAGAATACGATGGAGGTCGGGTAGTAAGGTGAAAAGTAGCACACGTGGGTGACAAATGCCGGTACGGTCCGGGCATTTAGACGGTACAGGTCATCCCAGAAGAGATACCAAAAAAGCGTAGCCGGGTCGTGGGCGGCCTGGCGGTAGCGTTGGATAAGGAACCGGATGTCGGTCGCGTGGTAGGTCCGGAGGTTATGCAGCAGCGGATTGGCTTCGTTGTGCTCCAAGTAGTGCCACAGAGTGTCCTCGGGGATCCGGGGAGCGTCGAACACGCGTACGTAAAAATCGTAGCTGAGGGTTTCGCGTTTCCGACGGAAGGCATCTCGGTAGGTCTGACGGTAGAGTTCCAAAAGGCGGACGGTCTGCGGGTACCGTTCACGGATGAGGGCTTCGTTGGCGCGCAAAAAGGCGCGGAGCTGCGGATTCAGGTTATAGCTAGCGTCAAGACCAAGTCGCTGGGCACCTACGGCGCAGGCTTCGTTGACGGTCTTGGTCTTGCCCGGTGCGAAGAAGCCCTCGCCGGCATTGTACTCGATTTGCACGTGGAACCCAGCGTTCATGTTGTATTCGCCCTGCCACGTGGATCCGAAGGCCCGGTGGATGCGCAACGTGCCCGTACGGTATCGGATGTGCGGTATGAACGTCACCCCCGTCGTGGGTGCGGCAGCTGCGTCAGGGAGGTGGCGGTACGGGTGCGCTGGTCCGGTGGGCAAGTTAAAGAGCCGGCTGGAACTCAGGCTGCGTTGGAGGATGCCCTGGTGTCCGTCGCCACGGTGGGCAACCGGGCGGAAGGGCCGTCGGGACAAGGTGCGGCGCACGCCGGCGGGTATGAACCCGGCCGAACGGTCGTACCGGCGTTGGAAGGGGCGATTGACTTCCTGGCCGTCCAGACACCGCAGCATCATGCGAATTTCCTTGCGGCTGCGGATGGCCGGCTGTGCGTTGAGTTCCACATAACGCACCAGGTCGGCCTCCTCACACAGCGTAAGGACTAGACTGGGATCCTCATCATACACAAACACCAAGGTGAAGGGGAAGGGGACCACGTAGGCCTTGCCGAAAAACGTCGTGATCGTGGTTGTCTCCACGTGCCGCGGATGATAAAACATGTCGGGACCCACCAGGTAGGTGACGATGGTATGACGCAGATGCTGCAGCCGAGGGGTGGTTAGGGCGTTAATGTGGTGGTGATAGCCGCCGCGGCCGAGGAACCGCAGGAGGCGCAGGTTCTCGAGGTGCCGCTCGGCAACCGTTCCCTTAAAATCCACGAGGTAGGGCGGTCGGAAAACTGACTCTGAAAAGGCCACTGTGGCATCTCGGGGTACGCGGAATTCGCGGCAAGTTAGCAATAGGCCCGTCCAAGTCTCCTGCCACACCCGCGCGGTCAGTAAATCAAAGAGGGCCGGGTAGTCCGCAGTCGGGACGACCACCGCTGGGGTGAGGTGAACACGAGTGCGTAGCCGGTCGATGAAGCGGCGGAAACAACCAAACTGGAGTAGGGTGAGATAGACAATGGCTAGGCCAGCCAAAATGTTAACCACGAAGAGGGTGATCCCGATGGGACCCAGAGTGCTAACCTGGGCGATGGTGACCAGGCCAAAATAGCCCGTCAGCACCTGGGCGACCCGGGAGATGGCCTCACCAGCGTTCTGCGACGCGGCCAGGTACGGCTGGACGCGCCAGTGTAGCGCCAAGCACAGGGTACCGAAGCCGGCTACAAGACTCATGCGGACCAGGTCCACGACGTGACGGGAGGCGTCACGCAGCAGGCAGTTGTCCTTGGTGACCACGACGACCAGAGCGACGTAGATAAACTTCTGGGCCATGATGACCGCCTGGTGTCCGGCACTCTCGGGTCGGTACATGGCGTAGAGGCCGTGGTACGGGGACTCATCGTGCCGCAGGGCCTCCTTGTATACGGCCGCGGGGCCGGCCCGGCCGGTCCCGTCCGCGTCATAGTTGGTCCCGGCGGGGCGAGTTGCCAGGGCCAGCCGGCGGATCGACCAAGGGAAGTAACCGCCAATGATACAGAAGCAAGGGATGGCCACCACAAGTACGAGCCAGGCGAGATTGGACTGGTCCTGGCGCATGGTGGTAGTGTAGCAAAAATCCAGTGGGTTACGGTAGGTGCTGGCGGGCCCCAGTGGCGGGAGGCGAGGGTTGTCGGTGTCTATGTATGGATTAACAACAGGCCAGAAGGCGTCGCTCCATACAATAGCCTCGAGGGCCAGCTTGGACAGCGGGAGGTAGAGGGTGGTCAGCACGAAAATTACAACCACATTGGTGGTACGCCAGCGCCGACGGCTGGCCATGTCCCAGGTTTGGACTTCAAGGCCTTCCGCATTGGCGTCGGGGACGCGACGACTAGCGTAGCGGAAGGCGATGAGAGCGGCCAAAGCCAGCGCGCCAAAGACAGCTAAAAATACGGCTGGGGTGCCCCAGTTGTCGGCCCAATTGAGGCTGACGAAGGCAGGGATACTGGTGAGGACGAACCGGAGGAAGGACCCTGTGGTGTCGTACATGGCTGCCAGGTAAAGGGCGATGAGCTGTAGGAAGTCCCGCAGGACTTCAAAATGGTGCAGCTGGTTGGCGGCCTTGGTCACAACGCCGAGTGGACCGAGTGTAGCGTACTGGGTCGAGGAAGTGAAGCCCCAGCCGTTGGAGCCCCCACCGTTACTGTGAAGCAGGTCTCCCGTAGCACCCTTGGGTAGGAGGTTAAAGGGGGGGAACATCGCTGGGTCTCCGCGGTCCTCGCTGCCTTGGGACCGGTAGCTACTAGTCAAGCTAGTGTTGTGAACGCTGGAGGCGGTGCCAGCACGGACTACTTGGTGGTCGCTCGCCAACTCGGGATCAGTAGTCGATTTTTGGAAGTCAGGGTTGTCAGCGGGAGCGGCAGGGCGCGGGAACTGGGCAGATACATCGGCAGCGCTGTCGTGCTGAAGGTTCAGCGCCGGGATGGGTTCAAAGAAGACCGGAGGTAGGCGACTCAGGTAGGCGTCGACCGCGTCTGAGGCTAGCGGCTCGGCCTGGCGCTGGAAACGCGGGTCACCCTTCCGGCGCCACGGCGTCCACCAGCTGCAGCAATCTGGATCATCTGTGAAGGCCGTGGAAGCTGCACCGACCGACGAGCCATCACTGTGGCGGCGTGAGTGGAAGCCGGGTGGATCCCCACCGCCACTGCCGTTGTTGTTGTCGTTGCCGCCGCTCCCGTAACCGCCCGTGTTGCCCTCTGAACTACTTCCAGACCGGGGCTCTAGACTAGGGTTGGACCGGAGGAAGGCGGTGGGCGGTCGAATAGCAGACCTGGAAGGTGGGGGAATGGCTGGGCTAACCTGGGCATCGGTCATGTCCACATGGGAGTGACCAGTGGGATCCGACGGGGCAGATGCCGGCCGCGACGAAGTGTGTGTGGGTCGCAGGGGAATCCCGGCTCCACCTTCTGACCCATATTCTTCCTCTTCGTCATAGTCGTCGCCTCCATGGTGGTGTCGGTCGTCATCGTTTTCATCACCGTCTTCTGGTTCTGGAAATGGCATAGAGCCCGGTGGTGGCGGGGGCACCGGTGGCGGAGGTGGTTCACCCGATCCTGTGTCTAACGGGGTAGGCCCCGCAGTTTGCGATGGTGGAGATAGTGGTACTGGGCTTGGTAGGCCGTGTTCACTATCATCGAGGGGCACTCCACCGCCACCCCCCACTCCATGCCCATGGCCGCCATCCTCAGCGCCATCGAGTCGAGTGTATGAATGCACACTATCCTGCGGGGACCCCGAAGCGGGCGCCTTGGAGGCATCCTTCCCACCGAATAGGGTGCGCACTAGACCCCAGATACCCCCTGGAACCGGTGGGGCGTGAACGATGCCTTGACTGGCGAAACTGTTGTCGACGCTGGACGCTGCAGCCTCGAGCTGGGTAGGTAGGGGCTCTGGCCGGCTACTTTGGGAGGCCATACTGGGGTCACTTTGAGTCTGTACCGGGGAGGGCGGGCCTGGTGGAGGGACAGGTGAGGAAGGTTCGCCGTCCACTGATGAGGCTGCGACGTCCGGGGCAGTCGAGTGGCCTGAAGGGGTGAGTGAAGTGTGACTAGGGAGGGATGAAACGTACGATGAACCGCCAGGACCGGAGCCATTCGTGGAAGGCACGCCATGCGCAACTGTGTGACGCGATGAATGGAGCATTGGATGGCCCGGTGGGGGTTTGATGCGGGGGAGTGCGGGCTCCGGAAGTCCCGGGGTAGGAGAGGTCTCATTGGAGTCGCGTGAGGAACGGCCGCCGTGAGTGGTTGCGGCGCTGGCGACGGATGAGGATAGCGGGGCCGGGGACGAGTGAGGTTGCATCCAGGGTAACTTATTAATATCATCGGTACGGCGGCCATCGAAGAGGCGGCGGCGACTGCTGACCTGGTCGGCCTTTACCGGCGAAGGTTCCTCCGGCAGTGGGGGCGGTGAAATTAGAGGGGCTTGGTAGCCGTGTCGGCCAGGACTACCCAGGAGGGTGGCCGGTTGCGGGTGGGAAGCCAGGAGGGCTGTGGCCGCTTGGGTGGCCTCGATCCGACGGCGCTGTTCCTCATCAGCCCCGGCATCGTCGGTGGTGAACGGGGCGACTACCGTGGCCGGTGGGGGTCGGAGGGCATGGCCGGTAAACCCGGCACCTAAGGTTCCCAGCGGATGGTCGTGCGGGCCTATCTCATGGTAAAGGTTGTGGACTGAGTCAGTCAGGTCGGCGTGGTAGTCTGGACTAGAGGTGGGTGCGTCCGTGAGCGGTGCGGGCCCGGCCCAGGGCGCATGAGCAGGCGGCTGCGGCTCGCCCTTAAAGGTCCGCCACAGCCGACGGGCGGTGCGCCGGAATATATTGATCCGCCGGCCGCGCATGATTTCCTCGGTAGGCGGACCAACTACGGACCCGGGATTGTGCTTGACCTCGATGGGCATGATACCGGCCCAGCCGGGCCGTACCTGGGAATCACCGGAGTCCGAAGATACCGGCGACATAGCGCTGGCGCCAATTGGTCCCACCAGTGCACCGGCCTTCTCATCGCTTGGGTCAATGGAAGGGCCTTCCGGCAGAGGCAGGGGTGCCGAAATCAAGGAGGTAGGTCGAGGCGAGGTCGATAGGTTCGGCGGGGACATGGCGGGTGGCCGGGGGGACGTTGACCCGCCTTGCGGGGAAAATGGACGAGGCCTTCTCGGATAGCCCGGAGTGGAGGGTAACGGCCGATCGTGTCCTGAATAGGTTGACGACACATGTGGCGGGCCCGGCCCGGTAACCGACACGCGCTGTGAACCCTGGTACGGTGGTAGCCGCGGGGGTACCACAGTCGGGAGCGGCTGCGCCATTCGGAGAGGCGATGAGACGCGAGGCGAGGTGGGCGAACTCGGAGACCCTACGTGCTGACCCATGGGCCGGCCCAAGGGCGAAGGATCCACGGGCCGTGAAGAGCCCGGTGACGAAACACGGAAGGGGGTACTAGGGGCCTGCGAAGAGAGCGGGTGGTAGGGTGGCGTGAGCTCATGGGACGGGGTGACGGATTTGAAGGGGGTGCCCGGCGGGGACGGGGTGAAGGAACGAAGGGGGGAGAAGTGTACACCGTTACGGGCGGCGGCTTGTGCCTCGATTTCGGCAGCGGTCATGGGCGGACGCTGAGCTGATTGAGGAGACGCGGGCACGGTTTGTGGGGACCCCGGAGGTGGCCGTGGGGGACTAGTGACTGTGGCAAACGAGGAAGGGCTAGCCAACGCAGAGGGTGGTTCAGGCATCGACATGGGCTCCACATTTTCCGATGAGGAACCCGAGGCCGTACCAGGTGCCTCGGCAGTGCGGAAACTGGCCAGGGTGGGCCGACTGGCTTCGGCAGGGGCCTCGGCGGTCCGAAAGCTGGCCAGCGTAGGTCGACTGGACTCCGGATCCGCAGTATCAAGTTCGCCCGCGGTAAAATCCATGCGGGTGTTGCGATCGCTATTGGGGGCGGAGTAGTACTCTGGGGGCGGGGAGTCGTCGGCAATCGCAACGGCCTCATCGACGCGGTGATCAGTTGGGATGCCTTCCGCCGGACGTAGCGGAAGTTCCTTCTGCGCCACTGGCGGGCTGGTCATCTTGCGGATGACTGAGGCTGGCGGCGGCGGTGGCAGAGGTGGCGGGACTGCAGCCGCTGGTGCGACTTGGGGGCCGGTATTAGCTGTGGTTTCGAACCTACGGGACATGTCAGTGCTTTCTACTGGGAACGGCACGGTAAGGAGACGCGAGGTGTTGAGCGAAAGGTGGGACGCCGTCGCCGAAGGTGGATCGGTAGCGGGGGGCATGGCGTCCTTAGGGGATGGGGTGGCCGGTTGAACAATAATCGCGGGGATGGATGCGTTGGTCGATGCTGGGGTAGGACGCGTACCGGTGCGGCGTACGGCACCAACCTTGCTGGGGGGCGAGTCGATTACGATGGTCGGGATTTGTTTGGCCTTAGCCTGGACATCCGGCGGGGGTGGTGGGGGTAGTATGGGTGGCCGTCGCGGTTCGGCCCGGGGCTTAGTATCGGTCGGCTTGGTCATCGGCGTCGGTGGCGGCGCCTGAATGGGTACCGCGGCAGGGGTTGAGGTGCTGGACGCGCGGGGAGGGCCCGGTGGGGCTGGTGCCAGCTCTGGAAGCGGCGGGGGTGGTGAATGGACTACCGGAGCTCCTAGGCTGGGCTGGTCCGCAAGAGGGGCTGGGTCAACGACATCCATGAACCTCGGCTCAGATTGTGTTCCTGGGGATTGCGAATAGGGGATTCGGGCGATACCGGGTGGAGTCAGAGACGGCTCCATTTCGTGAACGACCACTTCTTCCATGGGTGAGTAGATAGTGGGCGGCGAGGGCGTTTCATAAGGCGGGGTTGGCGTAGCGAGGTGTTGCGTCTGTGTACTGGATTGAGACGATGGCTCTGCGCTCTGATATTCACTTCGATTGGAGACAGGAGCAACGAAGTGAGCCACGGCGTCCCTTCTGGGCGGCTCTGTCTTGTCTAGGTAAACCTCACTGACCGAATGTACCTCAGACGAAATAGGATGGTTAGATTGCTCATAGTAATCCAGTGACCGAGGATCGGGCGGAAGCAACTCTTCCGCGTATCTCCCGGTCTCGTTTAACGATCCTTCAAAGGACGACATCACTTCGTAAGGCTGGTCGAGCGGATGGGATGGTGGCGATGCAGGAGGCCGATACCTGTCCATAGATGCATCGGCTTCGCTGGGCGTTTCCCCGAAAGGCAGGTGTGTCTCTTGCGTCTCGCTAGAGGAGCCCGGCGATTCCGGAACGGGTGAAGATAGTTGCCCCTTGTTGTCCATTTCGGACTCATATGATGCATCGACGAAAGGCAACGGCGAATCGTACCGCGGCTCGAACTGAGCCGACGCCTCAGAAACATCAGAAGGGGGGGCCGCGACTTCCTCGTCTAAGGGCATTGACTGGAATCCCTGAATCACTTCGGCTGGCAACGAGCACCTTGGCTTGTACCTGACCGGCGACTCGGGGGCGTAGGGCACCAGAGACGGTTCTTCTTCATCGAGTGGCGCCGGCAAGGATAATGAGGTAATCTCGTCCTCCTCAAGCGGTACTGGTTGGGATAGCGGAGGCACTTCGGGTGACATGGTATAGCTCGACACGTACCCGGTCGGCGTTTCGGGAACACGAGGCACAGCTGCCGTTGTATCATCGTCGAGCGGTACCGGCTGTGGCACCGATGCCGTTCCAAGTGGTGACACGGACTCCCCCATTGGCCTTTGGCTGAAAGGCGGGGTCTGGGGCTCGGTGACTATAATGGCTGGTACATGGGGCGCGATTGCCTGGGAAGACGTGGGAGGTGACGCACTAGGCAGACTCTCTTCATCTACGGGGCCTAGGACATTTGGCCGACGGGGCGGCGGTGGTTTGACATATCCGGTAGGGGGGCGGAACACGTCGGGGATGGAGGCGATACTGGGGAACAACTTGCTCACGTCGTGTTCGCTGGCGTTCTGTGGGCTGGGTTGTCCAGGTGTGTGAATGCCCTCCGGCGTATGCGTGTCGGTTACGTACTCGGTCTCGAAGAGCGGTGAGTCGGTCAGAGGACTCTGATATTCTGGTGAAGGGCGAACTGGCGGTGGCAGTGGTTCGGGGGACACCTGGCCGGGAAGCTCTTCATAACCGGATCGCTGGTCGGCATAGGGAGGGCCTGTAAACAGCTCAGCCGCCCGCCGACCCACTGGAGAGGGAGGCTGCGTCGGTGGGTGTGGTAGCGGTGGTAAGGCGGGCGGCGGCGGGACATCGACTGGGCCCATCATGGGGGTGGCCGAAACGTGCTCCGCACGGTGGACCATATGGGCCACGCCAGGGGTAGTCGGGCGAGATTCGCTCGACGGGGCATACTGCGGGGTCATGGCGCGTTCAATGCGGACGGGCTCGCCGACCGACGGAGCTTGGTGGTACCGGGATAATTTGCGAAACAAGGTCGAGCTGCCAGCCGAGCCGACACTGTCCGGTTGTGGGAACAGGCCAGGCGGGGTGGAGGGTGATCCGTGGTACGATGGCAGTGGCGGCGCTAAGGGTTGCGGGTAGCCGTCGTAGGCGGCTTCGCTGTGTCCGGCTGCCGAGTCCAGGGATGGGTAGACCGGTAACGGCGGTGGCATCGGCATAATCGCCTGGGTAGCAGGTAGAGGCGCTGCGGAACCAGAGCTAAAAGAGAGGCGGGAACGAGCCCGCTGGTAGGGCGAAGCTGGCCGGCTGTCCGGCAGGGACCGTGTTGGGGAGGCGGCACGGGACTCGACATGGTAAGCCTCAAAGGCCTGGGTTAAAGTGGGCACCGTCCCGGGTGGGGGCATGGCGTAGGGGCTGACTCGCGAGAGACTGGATTGGGAAGCGGCCCGGGCACGTTGCAGTCGCTCGGTGGCGGGGGACGCCGGTCTACTGCCAGTTGTGACGGCCGGCGGGTAGGCATAGTGGTCGTGGGGGTCGAGTCGCAAAGGGCGGGCTCCAGAGCTTTCTGTCGCAAGGGCATCGTAGGCCTCGGTTAGTTCGGGCACAGTGAGGCCAACCTGGCGTGAAGGTTGTGGTGGCTGATTTATCTGTGGCAACGGTGGGCTCGCACGGCCGATTTCCACGGCAGTATACCAGGCCGGAGGATCGGAATGCCGTTGGGAAGGCCGCGGTGTGGGCTCCTGGGTACGCGATTCCTCGTCTGAGGTCGGTACCGTGTGTATCGGCGCATCCGGAGCGAAACTTATGTCCTCGACCTGCTGCTGGACCTCGCGAGCCATAGATCGCCGGCGGGCCACGTAGGGGTGTTCCCGTGGCCCTGAGGCTGGTTGTAAGGTGGGCGAACGGGACGACCGGGACGAATCGGAGGAACCCGCCGCGGCGTAGTAGAGCTCGTCGAGCGGGTGCCGGAGCTTGCGGCCGGGCTCCGCCAGCTCACCCAGGAGGTTAGGCGTCGCGGAGGACGAATCAAGCGAGGGCTGGGATAGGCGGCGGTGTAGTTCTCGGGCATGCCGCAGAGGGTACCGTTCGCGCATGGGAATCTCCTCCATGACGGGCGTCATGACGGGAACCCGGATGTGTTTACCGTATCGCTCCCAATTCTCGTCAGTGACGTCCGAGGGCCGATTGCCCTGAACAGGCACCACAATGGTCTGACCGTCCTCAGTAACAATGCGTCGGCGGGCTTCCTCGAATGCAAACTTGACGAGGCGCCGGTTGTCGAGTTGGAAAGGGACGGGTGCGCGCCCGGATGGGCGGGGCGGGCCTGGCCCAACCGTTGCAATATGGTAAGGGACTGAGTGGGCGAATAATGCGTCTGCTGCTGACTGCCGGACCGCTGGCGGAGGCGGACTGAGGTCGCGCGCGGCACCCTGCGGGGTTGGGGTTCCCCGGAGGGCCAAGCTTTCAGCCCTGGGCGAGGATAGGGCGTTTGGGGACGGCATGGTCCGAGTGAATTCTTGCGAATGCTGCATCCAGGGACCTGAGTCAGGGTCTGGGGCCACCGCCGCCGGTGGTGGTGGGAAGACGGCGATTGGTGGTTCGACCGGGCTGGCTAGCCGCTCGGATGGAGCCGCCGCCGGCTCCTCATAAGCCAAGGGTGACTGAACTAGGGGCGAGGCGGTGGACGCGGCCCGGGGTCGTCCTAAGGTGGTAAACGAGGTGCGCGTGGACAGCGGAACGGAACGGGCGGCCTCTTGCAGTAGTCCCTGCCAACGGTCGAACAAATCGTGACTGGATAGTAACGGGTCGCCGGTCGACGGGGCTTGTGGCGCCGCGGGCTGGGCTGGGTTGGGGTACAAATGACGCTCGAAGCTTGCCAATTCAGCCGATCCGGCAGAAAAAACGTCGGAGGAATCTTGGTTCAGGCCGCCCGAGCCGGCGAGGAAGGAAAGAGTGGTTGGTAAATCGGTGGCGGGCGGCCGGGGTACTAATGGCGGTGTGGCGCTAGACCTCTGCACGTAGGGCTGGCGGGGCCGTTGGGTCATTGGTGGACCGCGCGGGTAAGTACCGCCGCCGCTGGCGAGCTCGGCTGACGAGAAGGGCCGCAGACGTCGCGAACCGAGGCCTGCCAAGTCGAGGACGTCCAAATTGGCGCTGACTACCGGGTAGGTTGCGTCGTCCCCATCGCCCTCATGGAGCCGGGCCGGCGGTGTGGTTCGGCCAAAATCCCAGGAACCCTGGCGGAAGCGCCGTGACCGAGAGGTGAACGACTTGAAGGCCGCTGGGTGTTCGGGTTCGTCCTCGCCGCTGGACTGGTCCTCGGAATTCCGCCGCCGTTTTTTCAATTTGTTAATAAACCTTTTCATGCTGCGGTTAGGTTGTCTACCTCTAGGCTAACGGTTGCCTGATACTACCGAGTTTCAAGGAGATACCGACGTGTTGCGGGAACCAGAAGAATGACGGGCCGGGTGAGTGGGAGAGTTGGGTAGTAATGCGCTGGTTAGAGGTGGCGGTGTATTGCAATGTGGTTTGACCGGCTGGAAATTCGGGTCAATCGCTCGAGAAATGAAACTGCGATGGAGGCAGAATTAGGGACAACGGTAATGGACACAACTAGTTATTCCAAAGGTATACATCTGGAGGGATAGAAAGGGGGCCTGGGATCCAGTGGGTTGTACAGGAGTGGACGGAATAAAGGTAAACAAATCGTGGAGTAAAGGCCCGGTACCTGAAAGACCAACAAAAAGGAAAATAATTAGCAGCCTCTACGTGGAGTTACGATGCGCGTCGCAGTGAGTGGCTAAAACAGCCTCGAGTGGGCGACGGTGGAGGAACAAATTGGAGCTCGCGGAAACCCGAAAGTATTGGTGGGGGAAGTAAACAATAAAAGTACGTTCATCCAAACCAAAGTCTGGCCCAAGTATCGAGGCCCATTACCCCTACTGTCCCCTTACCCCCCATCACATTGATATCCACCATCCGGAATTGATTTGATACCCCGCCAACTTACACAGAATGTCAGGGGCGACTAAAAGACAGGTTCGGGTCTGGAGGGGAGGTTAAGCTCATGGGGAGCCCAACCAGTAGTGGTGATCCACTGCGTCTCTCTTCTCACTCCGCATTCACACTACATCGTATTTTGTAGTGACTTACCCTGCTAATCAGTGCCAGTTCCGCGCCCCGCCCTCTGGCTTCCCGAAGCCACTTGTTTACCTTACCACTCCCCCCACTGCCCTCCCATTGGCTGCCACACTAAATTAGGACGGACTGGCGGTGGGAAATTGCCCTACTCTGTTTTGGGAAGGCAAGGAGCACCCATATTTATAATTTCGGCCACTAGGAAAACGATATTCATAAACGCTAACTACAATAATACCACTGGTAAATGGTTAGCATGATTCCTCATTATGACAGATATAGATAATTCAGAATCACCAAGGCAAATGAAGTTTGAGGTCTCAGACTTTGATGCTGTATATAAGAATAGCATTTACGGCGACGAATCGAGCGGTATAGCTCATTTGGGAATCATATCATTCCTCAGTTCACCACTTACTTTTTTTTACCTATTCATCATATCGACTTTTGAAGCCTCATCCCCCACCCCGCCCACCTTTATCTGGTGCAACATACGAGTCCTTATTTTTTTTATTCTGAGGGCCGCACGGCAGGTAATGTTCATTCCCAACTGGTTGCCACAAGAGACTTGGCTACCCCTTCCCGTATCACTATAAGCAAGTGGTCAGCTCGCCTCCACAGGGGTTACTTATCCTTTAAAGATGAATCTCAGTCTGGCCGCTTGTCAGCCAGGACCTGTATATTCTATGGGACATAACCATAAAACTATTAGAGGAAAACTATCAATTGGCTGATCAACAGTTATCCAATGCATGTCGCACTTCCCGTACTGCCATGCACAATGTCCTGTGCAGGGATCTGGAGTTGCGTAGCTGTTTCTTACGCCAGATCCTCCTCCTCCTGTTCCCCCCCCTCTACAGCCTCACCAACAACCAGCACTACCAGCGGGTACGTTGTACCTCTGAGTTCCTGGAAAAGTTTGACGGGGGCCAGTGACTGCCTTCCAAACCCCATCGT
>JANBPT010000051.1:0-91722 GCA_027575765.1 Tieghemiomyces parasiticus
AACCACCAACCTCGTGCAGTTTTGGTATTGGTCTGGTACCCACCATGTATTAATTCCAGAGCAAATAAAACCTACCCACGCTCACATTTTGATACACCCCTCTGGAGATTTTTGCGTCGCAAACGAATGTGGCTTAGGTTTGGTATTGAGTGTGCAAAGATGCTAGACCCTCTGTTTTACTACGGACCGGTTTGTGTATGAGTGAGGCAACATCCTAACCTCTCTGCTTTCGTCAGCATGGTGTCCTGGAACATTGACCAGGCGCTATTCTGCATTTTTAGCCACCATCTGCATGTTGACCGTGGTAGCTGGTGCGGTCACTTAACTCTCTTCCCGCGCAAAGAAGGACGTATCTCGTCCCTCATTTCCAAGCGACCAGAGCCGGCTTTGTTGGTTAATCAATTTAGATTGACAATCGTGGCTTTAAATGATTGACTCTGGCTATCATGGCTCGCTCTCGGCTGCGACGGTGGATAGCCCCTACTCTTTCACCACATTTTTAAACAAAGGCCGGAGAGTAGAATACAAAGGCGTCACAGGGTAAGGGTGGAGGGGAAGAAGGTGAAAGGAGGAGGTGGAGCTAACCAGCGCTTGGCTTGGCATCACTACGCCAGTGCAGCATAGAACTTTGATCCCCTCCTCCGTTTCTTCATCGTTATGAGTACAGTTTATTTCATTTGTTGGGCCGTTTGTAAAAGGACGGACGATCAACTTCATAAAGATCGAATAAATGCCCACAGCGTGACTGTTGTGGTATCGTGTGGGCGTTGATGCCCCTCTTCACTGAGACTAAATGACTCCTCGCCGTCCCTGGGGCTGGCACGATGGATACCAATGCCCCAACCGAATATAAAAGCGTAAACCTGTTCCTCCCTTGCCTACAGACCACAACGTACCCGACTTTAATACCTGCACAATTTTCCAATTGACATTGCATTCTACGCATTTACACCTTCATATCACTTGCCCTCATCCGTCCGTATTTCTACCATGCGCCTTGTACCTACCTCGCTCGTTCTGCTCGCCTCACTGGCCATCCTAACCTCTGCAGCTCCCGCCCCGGCCCCTGGCTTTTCTACTATGATGAGTAACTTCAAAAACTCTAAGGGCAGCAGCTTTAGCCAGCGTCTAAGGGCGGGTTTCAATGGGCTGGTGGGCGTGAAGACGCAGGGCACCTAACCTGGAACTATAGACTGCAGTTCGACCGTCTCTCCTCTCATTCTCAATCACTCATCTCCCGCAAACGACGGTCAACTATCCTCCGATCCAGTCCAGAATTACCATATATGCATCTTGGGTCCACATTCCGCACTGCCTTTACAAACACTAAATAAAGCTGCCTATTAAGCAACGATGGTATAGACAGGCTCTGCTCGACACACAATTCACGTCCCAGGCTAGATTGGTAATGCAACCGTCAACCTGACCGGAACGCAAACTGCAAATCCACCTTCATGATCAACTTTAAGATGTCTACATGGCTTGGATTACATACCAGAGTTACCGGTAACAATTGAGAGGGAGGTTGGGAGTTTATTATCAGATGAGCAAAGGCATGGAGTGAAGGAAGGGTTAAGTCCAAACGCCGGCATGCCCACACCCCCAGTCACGCGCGCTTGAAAGGAACAGGGCGCTCAACTTGAAAGTCCGATAAAATCACCGCCAAAGCCGACCACAAACCGTTTAGTGGCTCTCGAAGTACTGGAGCAGAATGTTGCGAGCCTCGGACTCCTCACCCCAGTCGCAGATGACGACGCAGGAGGCACCGACCACGTTGCGGGCGTTACCCTCACGGTCGATCTTGCACTGGCCGACCCACTCGCCGAGCTTCTTGGAGTCGGACACCTTGATGAGCGGGATCTTGTGCTCGGCGCACAGGGCCTCGACGAGCTTCACGTACTCGGCCTCATCGCACGAGTCGCTCAGCACGCACATGTGCGCGCGGCGGCTGTCGAGAGCCTTGACGCCCTGGCGCATACCGCGGATCAGACCATTGTGGATCAGCGAGCGACGGAGCACGTCCTGAACGGCCTCCTCGACCGTCATCTTGTGGCTGGGAGCCGAGGCATCGGCGGCGACCTCAACCTCGATCGACTGGGGAACATCTCCTTCAGAGGCCATTGCGAACTTGGGGGATCGTTGGGTTGGACTTGGTGAGGGGCAAGTTCAAAATGGGTAGTGTCGACTAATTAGCCTGTGAGTTCCTTGCTGGTAATGGGGAAGGGAATGCGGGAGGTTGCCATAAGTGTACGTGTGAATGGGTTAGATTCCGGCCCAAATTATATTCTCGATGACATTGCCCTTCGACGAGACGGTCGACTAATTTAATCGGCCTGGCTTCATAACCAACGCTCCCGTTTCTGCGGATGCTGAGGGATGGATGGACAGCGTCGGCCCTGATCAGACCGATGGATGGATGGACGGGCTCGGAGGGGGGGCGTACTTACATGTTACAGCAGCGAAAAAGCGGTTGCTTTGAGAATTCGTTGAGAAACGAAATGCAGATGTATCAAGGAAAGATGGTTGAGAGAGGGAACCAGACTGGGGCAGCCGTGCCCAACGTCTGTGTTAATACTGTCCACGGCGGCCCCGTCGATGCGGCACTGTGTGGGGCTTCGCCTCTGTGGGCTGCGCGGCCATTGTGACGGATCTGTGGCACAAAGTGAGAGGGGGCGTCATAGTTAGTGGTAAAACCCGCCAAGCCTTACCTTCCTGGCGCTAGAGGCGGGCGGGTTGTGTTTAAAGAGTCATGTGATATTTACTCGTTGCCTCGGGGTACAGGAGGAGGAGTCCTGCCCAGTGCCACAGTCAATTCAGCAACCGTCTGCTAGCTCTTGCCTCTCCGTCGCTGTCGCGATATTCTAACCATGGCCCTCCATCGTGTCTGGGCACGCTGTCGAGGCAGGCAGGCCCGCTTCCATATCTAGCCAGCGTCCCCCCCCCTGGGGACCCCCCCCTACCCCCGTGGCCAACTGGTGCCAAATTGTCTCCACTGGAGTTTATCGAGCTGGAAGTACACTGGCCCCTGCCTACTCTATGAAAGTCACAGCGTTTTACGCGACGTTAAATTAACATACCCTTCCTTCACCTGCCTCTCGCCCTATGCCTTGTATCAATGTTAGCAAACCATTTACCACCAGGGTTGGACCAATGATGGTATAGATTTGAGACGATTTTAGGAACAATGTCGGCGGACTTGTAAGATTGCTTTTTTACACAAAGTAGGCACAATTTAATCTTAAAACTACTGTCGAGAGTAGTAATCATATTGATTTGGAATACAAGTGAGGGGGACTGTACAGGCGTGTTTTTAATTAGATTAGACATACATGAATAGACACAGAAACCAGTAAAAAGCACGAATCTGCGACTAACAACCCATGCGGGGTAAAATGCCTGATAGAGATTAATAAAACTAATAATGATAACTAAATGGGCTAAAAAGAGGTAAGCAAAATTCATAAATAAACAATAAATGAAAATCCACCACGCCAAAACATACCACCGCGGATTCTAGAGACTAGGGATTGCGGCTCCGGTACTTCTTTTTGTAGGCGCTCTTACTCAACGAGTGTGGTCGGTTCTCGTAAATCCTCTTGATCTCGTCGAGGCTAGCCAAGAGGTCGGGCAGCTGGGATTCGGGCTGGCGGTTACCGTTGAGTTCCTGGATGAACCGTAAGTTCTTGTAGAGCAGCATACGACCGCTACCATTAAATAAATAACCAAACGTAGTCAAGAAGATGACGGGGCCGATGGCGTCCAGTTGGCCTTGGATATTGAAGTCCGGGTCCCGCGGGTCGTAGATGATGCGAACACGGATACCGCTCTCGAGGTCAGTCTCGTAGTAGGCTACGATCTGTTCCTTGTTTTCCACCCGCGGGGTGATGGCACAGGATCGGATGAACCCCTTCGAGTCGCGATTGAGGGACCGGTTGCGTAGCGCCTGGTACACCGACAGGTTGTTGGCGATTTTGCTGAGTCCCTTGCCATAGATCTGAGCCTCGTAGTGGGCGCGTAGTTCGGCGTCCTCGGCCGGATAAAGCGTGAGGGAAGCACGTTCCTGTTTGAAGCGGTGCATCGGAAATCGATCGTCGATGGTGTAGTGCCGGAGTCGCGGGTTGCTAGGAACCGCCGAGACATACATGGTGGTGGCAGATCCGGGTGTGACGCCCGTGCGTGGGCGAGTGGACGGACCGACGGCTGTGTAGCGGTCTGGTGACGTAGGGGACGATGGGGTTTGGGCCGGTGCCAAGTTGCGGCAGTAGGGTTCCGTCGGAGTGAGGGGCGGGGGTTGATAGTACGGTGCGAAACGGGGTTGAGTAGGCAGCGTATGTGACCGCTGGGCGCGCGTTAGCCGGCGGATTGGAGGTAGGATAGGCGGTAATATGGGGGCCGTTTGGGGCTCGGGTGCGGTTGACCGCGGGTAAGTAATATTTAATAGTGGTGGGAGCGAGATGGGTGGAAGTGCCGGGCGAGAAGCCGGACCACGCCATAGCGGGCCCGCCGAAGCGTACATTGGCGAGGCCGGTGGCACCGCGACGGCCGGCGGGAACGGAAGTCGGGGACTGTGGGCGGTAATGGGCGACAGGATAGGAAATGGCGGTGGTTCGTTGGTGGTTAGGACGCGGGGCAGGATGGGACGCCGCCGGGTTGGCGGCCTTACGGGGAGTGTAGTGGGAGTCATGGTAGTGAGCGTGGCGGTAGAGGCTGCCGCAGCAGTGGTGATGGGCCGGGCTACGGCTGGTCGTGGAAGTGGGCGTGTGGGGTGCAGTGGTAAATTGTTGGCACTCGTCGAGCGTAAATGGGAAATGTGGGTACGGCGCGGCCCAGAATCCACTGACGCCGCCCGCTTGGGCCGCGAGCGGATGTCGCTTACGAAACGGTCACGAATAGGGTCGTAGTATCCCGCGGCTGGGTCGTCAGGCGAGCTATCGGTCATTATGGAAGGCACGGGCGGGGTGAGGGGCGAGGGGAGGCCGCTGACATTATCAGTGCCAGTCTTAGTACGTGTTGAAGAATAAATGGGAAAAGCAAAATCGAACGTAGATTGCGACGTGGCGGTCGTCATAGTGTCAAGTAATAGCGGCTGGGCGGGCTGAGGATTGGTGGGAGGGTTGGGCCAGGAGAAGCGAGGTCAACCAAAGGTAAACAATTGAGCGGAGTTGAATGGAAAATAATGGGTGGGGGAAGAGGGAGATGTGGGTAGATAAGTGTTATATAATAGCTGGTGACACGTTACCAAGTAACTATAAACGGTGACCCCAAGGCCGGTTCAAGCGGTACTGGCAAGGTGGTTATGGCTGTTCCTGACGCTATGTAGCATGTGAGGATGGCGTAGGAGCCTAAAGTTAAAAAGGAACAAGGTGAAAAGAGTAGGGAGGATGGGAAATGTTTGGTAATTAGTTATGCTGCGGGCGAGGGCCCAGAGTCAATTTCATGCCCAGGAATAGGCAGGGAGAGACGAGTAAATATAGTTGTGGGGCGAAAAACCTTGACCGGGCGCCAGACAGGGATGAAGGCCGACGGTGGGCAATGGTGAAGGAGACGGGAAGATTGCGTGTGGTTAACGGGAAATACCGGTAGGCGAAGCGGAAGAGGCGACGGCAGCGGCAAGAGAGAGGGGGGTGTTGGCACTGTGCTCAACCGACCGTGGTTGGTGCGACCAAAAGAAGGCGGCAGTGGAATAGCAAAAGGCCTGGGACCAGGTGGCGCGATTGGATAGCCGACAATAAAGGATATCCTAGAAGGCCGGTGAAATTACAGAGTTGGCAACGTAGCCCTGCGGCGCCGAGTGAAAGAGGGATGGGGAGATTTCAAGTCGAGGTATGGGATGGTGCTATTGTATTCTACGGGCTGCCGGAAGATCCGTTAGAAAATAAAGAATGCAAAATAGAGGGGAGCTTCTCCGGCCCAAGCACACGGACAGGACGATTTGGGCGAGGATGGCTAGCGCACGCCGAGTAGGAGAAAGAAGGCGACGGGTAATATAATTCCGAGTCTAGTGTTATTGGTAGGGACAGCCGGGAGGTATCGAAAGAAAAAAAAACACCCAGTGTGTATAAAGCAAGGTGGGGGAAAGAGGAGCGTGGTGTCTTTGTTCCTACAAAGCACCCAAATGAGATTGTATTTGCGTGGCGAAATGCGGAGTGAAGGTGGGGAAACGCAATGAGAAGGTAACGTATACCGATGACAAGTAGAAATGCCGGCGGAGACAAGAGCGGGTATTCAAAGCGGCTGTATAATCCTTGCTTGCTAGACGAAAGTAAAGCGAGGAGATAGAAATAGGTATTTATACGAGGGTGCAAAGGGCTGATTAGCACGGATGGTGGCCACGTTTAAGCCCAATCCACAGTGAACGTGGGTAGTGGATGAAGATGGTGGGGACGTAGGGAGGTGGGGGGCAGGAGTGTGTCACGAATACGTGGTCGTCCTTCCTGGTTGGTCTGGCGGCCCGCAACGCGGCAGACGCGAGGTACACCCAAATAAGGTGGGGTGGAGGTGTAGCGCCCTGCGACTCGTCGCCGTAAGGCGCACAAAGTAGAGTAGGTACCCAGGTGGAGAGGAATAGAGTGGTGGAGGAGCAAGCAGTGGGGGAAGCGATGGACCAGGGACAGTATATAGAAGATGATATGAAGGAGGAACCTCCTGTAACGGCCAATTCAAGAGATGTGGGGCTACACGAAGGGACTGTGGTGGGAGTGAGCAGACCAGGCATGCAAGCACGCGAGTGATCGGGCGGGCAGGTAGATGCGAAGCTAAGGGTGCCTCAGCCAGCAATGAGTGTATGTGGGGCAAAGCGGGGAAGGGGGTGACCGATCACCTCAACCACTATTTCCGGCCGGGCCCCGAGGTCTTCGGACAACACTCGTGTAAGTATGCTGGGAAAGAAAAGGAACGGATAGGGACAATGCCGAGGCGCTCTTGGATCATACTGGCCGTCCTGATTTCGAGGGCCCCATTGCCATTTACTTTGGGGTTCCAAGACTCGGTGGATGGGCCCTCGCTTCCACCATGCGAATAGCGATGCGCTTTCATTCTCCACTCGACCACCCACTCCTTTATTTGATTATTCTACGTCTTAGTTCTTTATCGCTTCATTAACCTCTTGAAGCCTTCGAAGGTGACCCCGAGTCAACGGAGGCCAAACAATATATATCTTCGCTTCAGTGCTCAGAAAGGCCTTCATACCTTAACGATGAGTCCTTACATCTACACCCCCGCCATACAGAATCTAGGAACGATGAAAGGGTCGGCAAAGAAGAATAAGCGATCAGGGTGAAGGATTGCCGCAAAATCGACATACTGAGAAGGCTGGATGCCTTTAGCCTGAAAGGCACACGGCGGCCAGTGGTTGTTTTTTTAGACGTATGGGTGCCTGGAAATCACCGCCTGGGGTCGCATGTATCATCTGGATTAAACTAGACAGGGCACCTCCGGATGATTACTAGTAGCAAAGGGAGCTGTCTTGAGTCCCCTCCAGCTAGATGACCAACTTTGGCCGTATTGACGGCAACGCACGCAAAAAAAGGCCTATATCCGAGACCGGAAGGCCCGGCACCCACTGACCTCTGTTGTTACGATAGTTCTTTGATCGCTCCTGATGGAAATGGCGCAAAAAAGTCCACCTTGGCCACCCGTGAAACGTCAGATTCAAGGCGGATATGTGGGCAGTATATGAAGAAGGGTTTAGTAGCGCAGCACACAAAACGCCAGAGGAGCAGGCATCATGAAGCTCAGGCGGTTTCGGGCTGGATAAGACCGGCCGAGATGATGCAGGGGTTGACTGGCTACCACTGATAGGGAGAAGCTAAGAAATAGCAGTTGTCATCCTTATTACTAGCGACTCTGCATTCACTTTCGCCTTTCTCTTCCGGTTCCGTATCGGTCATTTCAGGTCCATGTGGTGATACACGTAGTGAGACGGAGGTTTACATCCGAAGTAGCGACGGGGTGGCGCGGCCCTGGTATGTGGCTTGGTTTGATCTCCTAGATACCGAACAGCGATTGGGATACCATCTTTTCTAGGCATTTGAGTACGACAATTTTGGTAAATGAGGACAGCCAGATAAAATACATATATCCAAGTCTGCAATATAGTCAGTTCTTCTTTTGTGGGGTGGCAGGAATCGCTAAAAGCACGTTGGTAGACTATTCTTGGGATTCGGCCGTCAAGTTGAAAGACGGAGGTGATACGTTCACCCTAAAAGCAATTATATCACTAAACCCGTAAAGCAGATTATGGAGAATAAACTTGAAGTGTCTGGCAGTATATTCTCCAGGCGCGATCGGCATCTGCTCACTATTCGCCCTCTTCCCCCCCATTCGTGGCGGTGTACAAGTCTCACACGCCAGGTCAGATAAGGGAGGATGGGGTCAAGGGGGGGGGTAAAGAGACACGCGGTCGGCAAGCCGATGTAAAGTACCGTAAAAATAACAACAATAGTAATGACGATTTCGGTACGCGGTAGTCGTTAGCGTAGTTCCACTTCCCGACGACGACTTGAGCCTTCAACTTTGCAGGTGTCATTAGTGGACACTAACGTCAAAGCGCCCAGCCAGTGACCTAGCGAGATGACATGTACCTAACCCACCCACCCCCCTGGTCCATAGCGGAGTGTGAATTATGGACGATCGTTGAACGAATACCATGGCTTACATGCCCCATAATTATATCGTTTATCCAATCGAATAGTCGACGTATTTTCACTGTTCCGCGGCACTCTAGATCTTGGGGGGTTTTCTCGGCCAGTCAAGGCGATGAGCTGATCGTGGTAGAGCACATGCGAGAGAATATTTATTGCGGTAGGTACCGGAACGATTCAGCCTGCAGCGATAAACGTATATCAAAACTGTCCATAGCCACACGGTTCGCTTCGTTACATTGAGTACTAATTTTTATTACACACCCTCTCCCCAACGGAATACGCGCGGGTGCTGGAGTATAATGTCGGTATTTCCGCTTCTCGCCCTGCCATTGCCAGCGCGGATTTTGATGAAGGTCTTCCAGTTCCGACTCACTTATCGCAAGTCGCAGAGAAGTATGCCGGTTGGCAGGGATAAGATGCTTTCGATGGGATTAATGGGTTCTTATGGCCCAGAGGCGCTGGTATTCCTTGCCAATAAATAATTATAATGTACACATGAGAAAGTCTACGCCTCCGCCATGTCAGCGTGGAAGCCCATTGAACCTGCCACGCCGTAGCCTGTGTCCAACGTGGTTGCACACCAGCCTGCTCACTTTCACTTCTCCCCCTCCCCTGATGCATTCCACCACAAGTTTATCGGCAATTGTCTTTTCGTTGGCCCTTTACTGCCGATTTCGGAAAATCGTAGGAGGCGGCCGACTGCTGGTTAGGCCGGTCGTTGTACAGAGCCAACCTTGGCCGTCAAGTACCAATAATCGGAACAGGCTCGTGATACGAGGCTACACAGTTACCGCCACCCTCTTCCTCTGTAGCTGGATACTTTAGTACCGGTTGATGATCACTTCGGCTCTAGAAAACTATCCCGTTTCGCTTACGATGAGACGACATACCGATATACCTACCTTGCGTACATTATTTATCCTTCTGAGCCAATTATGGCCAGATACTTGACAACAATGTTAACGGATTGCTTGTGTGGAAATGGCTGGCTACTACAATCAGCACTGTAACCCTCTAGATACTGAAATAATAGTGTTTAACAAATCCGCTTCTTCGAAATTTTAATCTTCTCCGTTTCTTTATAGTCAATACCCCTTCGCCTACTGGCTACTGCCAAGAGAGACGAAATGGACCAGGAGGCCAGGTATGATAGCCACAGCGTCATCCCTATAGTCTTTGCGGGGAGTAGGTCTGATGTTCAGTGCCTAACTATTACTGCATTACTCGGGACAAGGACCCAACCCCCATCTTACCCCACCGATCCAAGGTCCGAACGACAAGCCCCCCCCCCACGTCCACCTTTCGCCACTGGTGTTCTGGAGCTGGACGTACACTGGCCACCACCCCACTATGAGAGTCGCAGCGTTTTACACGACATTTAATAGCCCATTCCACCTCCACTGCGCCCACCACCAGCCTAAACCGACGATGACTTCCCATGTACTCAGCACCGCCTTCTTTCCTTATTATAACTCTTCACTCCCTGATTACACAAAGTCGTACCGGTCAGAGGAAGACAGTGACCGCGCGTGAGGAACGACAGGTAGTCTCTAACCCATACCTCCTCCTCCTCCCATTCTTCTCCTTCGGCCACTCTCATTTGCGCATTACATCGAAGCCACTTATCCCCACCCCCTCGTTGGCGACTGAGGGTGTGCGAACCTTGTATCATTTGTGGCTGGGAAACACGGTGGTCGTACCATTCCCAGCCCGGCGACTGTATATGGCCAACCGCGTGGTCAACGATCGGGTCGTGTGGGCCGCTAAACGCTATTGAGTGGTATGCGCTAAATGGGCCATGAGAGGGACATGGTCCTCGGTATGGGTAATATATGGTGATTGATATTCCCATAGGAAGTTTTCATGGCGGATAGATACCGCAGGCTGGAGTGGACCCTAGTGTGACAGGAAGTCCGAATAGGGTTGGTTTTGAGGCTGGGGCGAGTGGGCGAAAATAAATAACAAGCTTAGTATGGGCGTGGGGAGAATATAGCATATTTAGAAGTAGATGTTCGGTTCGGACAGTGTATCTTTTCTGTTTTGTGATGTCGACCACAAATAAAGTGGCAAATGTTGCCATTGTTTGGCCCATTGGTGCATCATAAACGTAATAGCGCCCTTCTATTATGCTGCTGGGAATTTAGCGTTGCACAACCTTTGACTCGAAAGCTGGCGCGGCTTGGATACTTGGTGGTTGGAACCTTCCCCAACCGTGGCTATGAAATGGAGGTGGCTGCCCAACCTAGCCTTGTCAACTTGAATGGGCAGGTGAAGTGAATAATCCTCTGGTGGATCGAGTAGGTAGCTGGGGCAGATAGTTGTGTGGTCAATCGAGACGACGATATGCCGTTGTGGCCACCATACTTGGCAGGAAGGGATCGAATGGAGTGATGGACGCGATATCACTTTTCCGTCGGGTTGCAGGGAGATTGCATCGAGCTGCGCCCAATGTCAGACATGGTGGATGGCATCCTGGGTGCAATTGCTCTTTGTCCCGTGACAGCTAAACTGATATTCTGGCTTGTAGATCACGTGATAATCAGTCGGATTGTTTACCTGAATTAGGGGGACTCTAGCCCGTCACAAATGGCTGCTACATGCACCTCAGGGCTGTTTGGCTGCGCTCTCGACCTCCGGTCAACCGCCAAGGGACTTGGGCCGGCACTTTCGTGTATGCGTGCCTTCGCCTACAGCACCCCTGACCAAAATCCACGGACCCGCCAGCTTGTCCTCACCTTCCATGACATTCAAACCACTTACCCACCTTCCTCTTCCTTGCCTCAATCGTTCGTACTCACTTTCCAACATGGCCACCTCTAGCAGTGCCGATGTCCTCAAGCCGCGCAGTATGCCGGTCGGTCAGCGTAACGTCCTCCGGTCCAATGACTCGGCCAGTCTCTGGAACTGTACACTGTCACCGGGCTGGACGGAGGAGGAAGTACAGGTCCTGCGCAAGTCTCTAATCAAGTTCGGCATCGGAAACTGGGCCAAGATTGTCGACTCACAGTGCCTTATCGGCAAGACCATCGCCCAAATGAACCTGCAGTCGCAGCGCATGCTGGGCCAGCAGAGCACAGCCGGTAGGTGGAGAGTGACGGGCTTAGATTGGGCTGAGTTCTGCGACATAGTGTACGGGTATTTCATACCCAGCTAATTCTAACGCACTCGCTCTTTAATACCCTTGCACACATACACATACCCACACTATCAACCCGGTAGAGTTCGCCGGTCTCCATATCGACCCATTCGTGATTGGCGAGCTCAATTCCAAGAAGCAGGGACCAGGGATCAAGCGCAAGAACAACTGTATTGTCAATACCGGCGGTAAGTGATTCCAGTCAGCAGATGGTTATGGACGACTTATTCGTCTCGTACACAATGGGCCCATGTCCTGGTCATTATCTAAGCATCTTATCGATCCTGGCGTTACTCGCATTTCCCACTACCACCAGCCAAACTGTCACGCGAAGAGATCAGACGAAAACTCCAGGAGAACAAAGACCTGTAAGACCTATTCAATATCAATTACGTGGGCGCAGCTAACATTGGTGTGGTCTTGGCACATTCATGGGCGGTATGAAGGGTCAAAGTTCCCAACCATCAGGTTTATATGAACCCTAATATGCATTACCTATTTTTTTCATCCATCTCGGTTGTTTCGCTTCCAGTTACGAATTCTCTGTCGAAGAGTGGCAGAGTATAGAGCTACCGAAGCCCGACGATCCGTTAGCACGTAAGTTCACTAGCGAAACTTGCATGTTTTCCCTTCCGTAGCAGCCGAAGGAATGCTAAGAGGGCCGCGCGGCAAGTTACGCTGGATAACTATAGCCCTACGTGGAGGGAGGGGCTAACTCTATTTGCTGGTTCGCAATTCCTTAATAACGCATACAGTGATCGAAGCCAAGCGGGCCGAATTGCGGGCTCTGCGCCAGGAGCTGCAGGCAGTGTCCGCCAAGATCGCGGCCCTCAAGGAGAACGGCGAGGTAAGTATCTAACCTCCATTTCCGAGTTGGTATGGCAGATTTGGCCTATAGGCGCGTCTCTTCGTGACTGTAACAACGATCCTTTACTGTTCCCCGCTTCGCGGCTCTGCTACACAACTTACGAATTATGCGTAAACAGGATGACACGACCATGCTAGAGGCGAAGGTGAATAATGGCAGTGACGCCGACACGCCAGTTTTGCGCGCCAAACGGCCAAGAGACGAAGACGTGGAGGTGGAGGTAGTATAGAGTGGGCCTAGTTCCCTATCCAATTGTGTCTGCCCACTCTACGGGCCCAACTACCAAGGCATACCTTATTTTCGATGGGCAGCGTTGCTTTACATACTCATAATAATAAACCGGCAATGGAAAGAGAGCAGTTCAACAATTGCCCACACTTTAGTGTTTCCTCCGTACCATAGTGTAGTGGGATGTGCAGCCCGAGGAAGGGCCTGAAGACAGAGAACGAGCCAGTCAACCGAGTTGGGTTTCCAGCAGGTGGGCCATAAGAAAAATAGATACTGAAGTATAATATTTTTCGGGGTTACAAACATTATTACGAATTAGGTGGGCCGTACATGGTTTAAATGCCGTGGAGGAGCCAGGAGGTCGTTTGGTGCAGTAGGGGACTTAACTCTGTCTCCCTCAGGGGGCGAGTCGTAGACCGAACGTCCTATGCACAGGTCTGGTGGCGGTGTATGTACGCCTCGAGGGATCCTTTGCTGGTTACCTGCCCTGGTATATGCTAAAAACCTACTGGCTGCACATGGGTGAGGTTTTCAGCGTTACTGTTTTCCGCCGATCGCATCCTTTACCCCTCTGGAGGGGGCGGGAGAGAGTTTATTTAATGTCTTGCATGTGACACACTTTATGGCAGTGGCTCTTTGTAAAAAGGGAGGATTGGAGGGCGGAGGGGGCTAGTCAGTTATAATCCGCCACGGTGATTCATAATAGTCCGTGTTTACTCATTAGGTGGTACCACTGACCACCCAAACTTTTTCCGAATTTCCTCTACCCGCCGACGCAACTGGTGAAAAAATTCCATATTCACCGACTCCCTTTCTCGCGGCTTCGTGTCATCGGTCTCGAGGAGCATATGGGAAGGACTGGCCTAAGTTACTTATCCATAACTTCCCTCATTCTCAACTCGTTCCTCTTTATCACCTTTATCCCACCATTGAAATTCCTCAGACCCCGCACACATTCATCCCGACACTTTACAGCCGATTGGGTGTTAGGTTGTAGCGAATCCTTCACTCCTTTTTTTACTTCTCTACTTTAGCTCTGTCAGGATGAGTTACCCACAGTACCCCTATCCGTACTCTGCCTATCCCGACGACTCCTACCAGCACCAACCACAACGCCAGCTGCCCGGAGCATATCCTTCACCTTACCCTCTTTACTACCTCTCTTCGCCGACCCAAGCGAGTACCGCTTATGCTAATCCGTCTACATTTTATACAGCCCAGCCCGCCATGACCAAAGGCAAGACATCTAGGGGTAGCAATTCAGACAGCTCTGTGGTGAAGAAGAAAGTGAAGCGTAATGACGCCCAAACGGTAAGACAGTGTGCGCAATAGCCGAATAGTAGGCCAAACCACTAGACGCTTGACAGTCGATCTGAATAGCCTGCATCTGAATGACGGATTAGTAGGTGTCAACCATCCCCATGGAACTGGGATGCAGGCGCCGTGTCTATAAGGGACTTGGGCTTATGGATACCCCTGATCCTTAGGCGCCCTGCTCGCTTGTAAAACTCTTGATATTAATCTCAGATTGTACTGCCTCTCTACATTCCCCTCCCTGACCATGCCTCGTACAATTCTACACCAAAGACCAATCCAACCAGTAACTCGGCCGTTCATCCCGAGCTGGATGTCGACTATATCATGAATACGACACCTCCAGGATCAAGTTATTTTTGCCAGACGTGTAGCATTAAAGTGCCACGGAGCCAGGCAAATATTGCCCAGCATATCTATGGCAGAAAGCACTTGGCAAAGCTGGAGGCCATCACCGCCGTTTCACTACCAAAGAAGGGGGGCGGTCCCTCGACCACGTCGGAGCAAGAGCGCTCTCCTTCAAGAGCCACAAGTACCGTGGCTTCCTCGCCTGTTACGGCTGCCAAGTCGATACCGTTATCCGTCCGGTTGTCGACTACGGAAGCGCCCCCGGTGCCGTCTCCTCAGGTAAAAATAGCTGGCACCTCACTACCCCCGCCGCCTCCCTCGCCCTTCCTGAACGAACCGGTGGCTCCCCTTAAGGACCACCATGGAGGCGGCGTTCTCGACGACGCACTTACTGCCGAAGTGGATAGCCTGGTCACTCCCGCTGCGACTCAACCCGCCTTACTGCCACCCGGTCGGTTGGCAACGGCCGGTATCCATCCCGTCCATAGGACCCTGTCCAAGGTTAAGCCGACGATTTACAACAAACTTCGTAAAGGTTTGCCTATCCCCGAGTGGCCCAAGGCGCTTTTTCAACCAGATAAGTACGGGTTGAATTATGAAGCTATTGGCCTGCAGAAACGTAGTGGGTAGGAGAAGGCCTGCTAGACCTGTGTTCGTTTTTTTTTATCACGGCGTCGTAGCGGGTACTACCTCCCAGCCCATCGGCATTGCTTAGGTTTATTTTATTTTATGTCACATGCGTTTGGCACGGCCCACGCTTGACGTACTTATCTAGTGCCTCGCTGACCAACGTTAAGCGCAGTACCTTTGTCAAGTTCTGGATATGGTCAGCTGAGGTCCTTTGGTCAGAGAGTGGGAGTGATTCAGCGCCATACTACCATGTGGAAGGCAGGGTCAACTCCTTCTTATCCTAGCCATAGCGATACGGCTGGCGGTGACTTGGCTTTCTATGGCAACGTGAGGCCACTTGTTCTTTCCGTTCTCGCTGCCACCTTTTACACGATGTTCGTAGGGTTATGTGGTAGGCCGAGCCGCCTTTTTTCGACTCTCACCGTTCGTATTCCAGCTCCTTTATCGTTGTACGTTTCTGAATCAGCACCATGGCTAACCAGCGTCATTGATAGCTTGTTACCATGTTCTTTATCGTCAGGACGTATCGGGCACTAATCACTGAGCGGTGTAGTGTTCTTTTTTCTTCTTCCAGGTGTACCACCACACTACTGACCCTCCAGTGAGACATAAGTAAGGCCTGTGAGGTCGTTCCTGTGGCTGACCGTGGTCTACGTGCTGAGGATGTGGTGTTTGTTTAGTACCTGGGCACAATAGAGGGCGTTATTTCTGATAGCGCCTTTGTTTTTATGGCGCCCACCCTGCAGGCTTTCTATCACACTTTCATCTGGCGGATTGCCCACATGCTGAACTAGCCTATTAATTAGGCCAACGAGGCACAGCGGGTCTACTCTAATACTGGTGTCAATAAGCGGGCTGACAAGTACATATTCGAGGAATTAGGAGCGCTACTACCCAAGGTTAGTCTGTAACAGTGTAAATGCGGATTTGCTTCAAAGTCGGCGTCATTTTACTTATTCAGCGTTTATTGTAAATAATGGCCGCCTCCTTGGGCGTCTCGGCGAGCTCTGTCTGATCATCTGTCCATGAACCCCTCGGAGAAACTGATCCGGTGAATTCATAATCCTAGCATGCCGGTTGTCCTAATATACCTGGGTTATTGCCAAACAACACTCAGGACAGCATATCTGGTGATTAAAGTTGGCAAATGAATCGTAATTGTACATTCCAGTATTGCCCACAACGCTAGCGGTGTCTCGCAAGTAGCCCCCGACTCCAACGAAGTCCTTCCGGATAATGGGTGCACTGCGTACTGGCAATGTCAGTGGCCATTAGTGACATTTTGGAGGAGCTGTCGATATATATGGAGTTATATGAACCCTGATCCCTACGAACGACGGCGCGAGTCATGCTAGAGATAGTGCGGTATGTCTGGTTTAACGACTCACTGGTTCGTAGGAGCTTTTGATTATACAAAGCCCAGGCTAGTAATTGTGGACGAGGGGAACAGTAATAGTCAGGATATAAATGAGTGCGTTTATGGCAATGGTTGCCGTAGCCTATAACCCTACTCCCCCCCCCTGACCCATATCCCAAGTGAGGCCAGCCTACTGCCTTTTCCCCATCCCAGATGGTGCCATCCAGCCTTGGTGGTGGCGCCTTAGAGTAGCTGATTAATGGAAGGTCTACCTTCCTATCCCCACGGTGGCCCCGCCGTTCCATCACCGTCATTATCCAAACCGGGTGCCGCCTTCTATTCCTTCTAGGGCCTTGTCTTTCTCTATTCCTGATCCAACGGCTCCTGGTCATTCTCCTCTTCCTGTTGACGCCTGGTCCCACCCCTACTGTTATTCTGGGCCTCTCCTAGGCCCGGCCGAGTAGCCGCTATGAATGACGCTGGCTATCATTCGACTATAAAAGTCCTCACGGTCGCCATTCACTGAGACAGTCATCATCCAGTCTACACTCCGATTTAAGCTTGAACGCTTGTTTCTTCTATTTTTTAAGCGTACTCCCACCATAGAAATGTGGGTATTTCTTGCTTCGTTGGTGATAAATACCTCGTGTTGTTTTGTTCGGCGCTATCATTGTACAATATTAAGCAAGGTACAGAATTGACATTCGTTTTAAGTATTGATTGCATACGCATAGTGCTCAGGTAGGAGCTGGTTTATCGAACTGGAAAGTCAGGCGCCAATATCTATTTGTAAGCAGGGCGCCCGGGAAGTGTGTATCGCTGTGAAAGTAAGGGTGCCTGCATGTTGCCAGTATTAGATCAGGTCTTCCTTACGGGAAACACTACCGTGTGCCCAAAGCTTAATGGCTGCAGATCTCCATCTGCAAATGCTGACCCTAATATTTTTCCTTCACCACCCATGATTTTGGGAATGATCTTCAGCCTGGTCGTTATGCAAGATGTGCCGTTTATCGCACATTGTGAAACACTCAGTGATCTGCTTTCAAACTGACGGATAGCCCAACCTGCTCAAGTGGTTGGCGTCACCACTATGCCTTCGGCTGGTATGGATAATAGAGTCTGGAAGGAGCATAACAGCCGGCTTCTATCCGTTCCGCATTGCCTTGGGGTTACCTCATATGTTGGGATGTCACACAAATTAGCCTTTTCCAGCCGTGTGCGCTAAAATGGCAGCATTCCTTGACTGAGGGGGAGCAGGGTTACTACAATGACAGCCGAGGAAGAGGTCGTCAGCAGTGGATTAGTCAACCTAATCAAACCCTGGGAACTGGTCCTCACAGTCCAACCACAGTACACATGGAAAGACCTGAATTTCCTTTTACGGTTAACTCCCACCCTCTAGTGTGCAATTATTTCTTAGGTTTAAAACCAAATTGTAAAAACATAGGAAGTGGGGGCAAATTTCAACCGACTCCGTTGAGCATTTATTTAGACAGTCGGTGTGCGACCGGTGTAAACATGGAGATAAAGTAAACAGAAGGTGAGTGCGAGTGTGGGAAGCTATAGTAATTTTATTGATACCGACGGCTTGATGCCTTGTATATGGCGTGAGGACGCAGTATAGCTCGGCGTCCGTATTGGTTCGGCATCTAGCAAGTGTAAGGGAGGGCGAGGTGTTAATTGACGAGGACCAATGGTAAGGTTGGCTGAAGACGTGAAGCATTCAGAGTTGAGTTAGCAATGATAGTGCGTACCGAGGGTGATTTAGACTAGGATTTCTATTGTTTACATGGGGCTGCCAAGCACCGTGATTACTCCCCGTATCCGAATATTATTTGCGATAGGATTGATGGCGTAGCTGCGATCTTTATTGTTCGTAGTATGATGTCGCTATAGGTAAGTCGAAGGGTGTAATTCTTGGTTACTGATTTGAACGACCACAGGGGGCTTCCAACCAGTAAACCAATCTGCATAAGGTTTAATTATTTAGCCAAGCAGCCACTATGAAGGCCGAGATGCCCCCAGTTGGTCGAAGTGGGCCCATTGGAACCGTTACTTTTACGCGGTAGGTCGAGGCTTGGGGGTCGGGCTTATTAAGGCACGGACAAGGATAAGTAGTTATAGATGGTGTATATATTGAAATAAGTTCTCTGGCTTAAATCACCAGATTGGAGGGATGGGTGCCCTAAACCCTTGCAAGGTAGTGTGTTCGGTGGAGCTTTATTGAAAACGTGCTCACCAAAAGGGGAAGGGGCGACAGGGCCAGACGTTTGCAAGTTAGGGGGCTAGAAACCGAGTGGGAACTGGAAGGCACGGGCCACCGTGAAGACAGGTAAAGTAAATAAATAAACGAATGAATACTGAATAGAGAAAGGATGGAGACCTACCCGGCCCTTTTCTATGTCCTCGGGAAAGTGTTGGTCTATCCTTTCTATGAAGGACCTAGCGGCCGGCGGAGCGCAACTGTTGGGGACAGGAGTCGGCATTGGGGGGGGTTGAATCCTAGGGAGGGAACAACCCCTTTGTCTCCCTACCACAGTAGACCAAGTGATTAGCCAGTTCGGTACTCACTTACCGAATAGCTTTGAGACATGTGGTATCGGCCAATAGCTATAAGGAGAGGGTTATAGTTGTATACTTACTTGCTGGTGAGGCGGCTTGCAGCCGTTAGGATGTAGTCATTGTGGGTTGAGTCAGAAAACGGAGTTAGTAGGCTGGTTCCAGAAACTGGTGGTTTGGCCATTCACACTACCACACACCCTCTGGTTTTCAATGACTGGCTCAGGTGGTGGCTGTTTGTTAGATCTGCTATAAGTTAGGGCAGCGTGCCACCGTGAGGACTGATTCAAGATTCTATTTAGGTTGGCTTAGCGGGCGGGTACGGGCATTATTGTAGTATATGTAACGACCTCCCTTCGGCAATCTAACTGCCCCTTCTTTCCCATGTCACATCCCTTTTCACCGCAACAGCTACGTTTGTACTTCGCCCACGATAATCGAAAAATGGTTATATGGCAATTAGCACAGACCACTGCGCAAATGCCGATCCTGGTGATACTTCCTGGGTAGCCGAGCAGGCCGATTCGGGCGATAATGATGCTTAATGGAGCACAATCTCCTAACGCTATCTAGGGCAAAACTTAGCTACAAGTGTGGGGCTTATTCCCGATTCACATTAGGTTCCCCAAATGGCATAATTACCCCATTGAAACTAAAGGGATTCTCACTTGGCTGCCGTATAGCCCTTCAATTCAAATTATGTCACCCGTTCAAAACTGTAAATACTGTAGTCCCTACCAAGGCCTTTCTCGCTTCGCCTTTGGTTATTGTCTTTCCTTATATTCCAACCCGGGATTAGAGGGTATATTTATTCTCTAGCCCGTTGGATCTTATCGTTTAGTAGGTGCCAACTCGGCCCATCGTCCTCTTCCTGGCCATGATGGTGGACGGATGTTCTAATCTGCAACGTGAGTGAGCTTTGACCACGGAAGTTTGTGGCAAGGATCATTCCCGGAGGTTACAGCAAACATCAAGACACTACCTCGCCCCATACCAGATCCCTAATGTTTCGACACATCCTCAAAAAGGTCCCGACTTCCAAATATTTATTAGTAACACACTCTCACCGTTTCCACCCCAAATACACTCGTGGTAACCACAACAAATCGAACGTTGTATTATCGTTTGCATCATTGACCTCTCTTCTTGACAGCTGCACTCCACCCATTCAGGGTCGCGGTTTGTGGTTGCGTTATCCAATGAACAGGGATATGACAATCAAGGCTATAGAAAGCCATTTCCACTTCCTGATTCGCAGGTTGGTTTCACCAAACTATTTCCGCACATACGTAAGGGATTCACTGATACACTGGTCGGCATTTCGAGAAGGGCGGCTTCCGTCCCGAAACTGCCCAACTTAGGAATTCTTGAATTTCAAATAGGGCAGACGGGGATGGAAAAAAGGGGAGGGTGCCCATAGACTGACATCACCATTCCTTAGCTGGTTTTCCTTTCTGCCTTGCTACTAGTCGTGTTCGTAAATGATGGGGAGGGTTTGGAGCGAAAGCACGATTAAAGAGAGGCCAAGTGTGGGTGTAAGCATGGTTATGATGCTGGAGGATTAGGTAGGAGTTAAGGTAAACGGGGACTAGTAGGGGATATGGAAGCAGAATGTGGCTTTTACGAATACCGGACAGTATGGGAGTGTAAGTTGCGGGTTACGGTAGGCTTGGTGTATTGGGGGAGCCTTTGAGGATGCCACGCCATCCCTGGCTGTGGTAGACTAATCGCGTCACAGGAGCGGCTTGCAAGACCAGGGCCAAACCAGAAACAGGAATTTACCACAGCTGACTAGTATCATTTTGTTCACCTGTATTGCCTATTTGGGCTCAGCATGCCACCTTTAGTTGATTTGATAGGCTGATTAACTAGCAACGGTCATTTACACTCGCCCTAAGTTTGATCCTTCTATTATCCATCTTTTTTTCTCTACTATTAAAGATTGCCGGTCTTAAGGCTTGCCCTGCCGACAGCCGCGTGTAAACCCTAAGGACCAAACCACGGGCTCGATCACATTTACGCCCAGAGACTCCTAGCCCATCTGGGCCCCTTCTCCATTTGTCACCTTATTTGTCCCTGTATTGCTCGACCATGTGTAGCACTCGACACCTTATGTCGGTTCCCTACTTTTCCTAGTAGACCTCAGTTGGCTCATCTTTCCGTCCAATTAGAGTTTACCGTTTAACGCTACCATAGAAATCGCCAATTCTGGTGCTCAAGCCACTCTGTGAATGTTGATCATTTATCCGCGGGAACCTATTGATTAAGTGATACTATCAGCACCTATAGCAAGTGATGGGTAGGAATTGGGCTCGCCCTAGCCGCTGGGAGCGCGTCTAGAAATCTAAAATCTAGCCCACAAGCCTCATACCCTGTCATTTGAAGCACTTGGGGTCGAAATAGTATTATATAGTATGTGTAAAAGACCCATGTGACCGTTGGCAGCCTGCGATGAATTAAACGTAGCACCTATGATGGAGATCACAATAAGCAAACAGATGAGCTACCGTCTTACACATCTAGTAAGCCACTGCGGTTAGTTGGAGTCAGGATGTGAAAACAACAAAGGCTTATAGAGGCCAGTAAGTACGATTGGTACTGAGAATGTGAGTTAGTTTTGGTTTCTCGCTCTGTATGTGGCGATAGGACTTGGTTGTTCTCGGTCTCTAGTCGATTTATGGTTGTAAGGAGAATAGGCTGGTTGAATAAAGGGGTGGCCATTGTTTTTGTCAGGTGCGTGACCGTAGGTAAGTTTGTAAACAGTCGAAGAGTGATTAGGATCAGTTAATAGTCGCTATCCTTAGGTTGCCAGCTCAATCCGATCTGAGGGTGTCCCTTCGTCGATGTCGGTTTGTTCCTTTTCCTGCTGGACTGTACGACCACATTTACCTTGCATTTAATCATCAAGAAAGCAGCAGGTAAGACCAACACCGATCGGAATTAAGGGCCTACCAAATTAATTCAATTCATAATACGACGAGGAAGGGCTAATGACGCGGCAGCCGATTATGCACACATGATTTTTACCTGACCAGCAGTGCCTTACTGAATTGGAATACTCCCTTATTATAAAAGAAAATACACGGCCGTCTCTATGGTATCGGCCATCTGTATTCATACTAGGAGATGGTCCAACTGATTTAACGCTTGAAACGAGAAAATAGGACCACGGTATTTTTGCAGGGTGGTTTGGGATGAAACAGGAAAGTCGAGACATAGAGTATGGTCTCCCACCGCTAGTTCACATTAATGTAGAGCACCGTAGATGTCACTATGCCTTCATCGCTTTACTAAATTATGATTCGAGTTGGACGAACACAAGCCAGCACTTGGCTATCACCCTGCTCCTCGCTGCCACTATAGTCATTCTGTTTGTTAATTAAGGTGGGCTTGAGAACTGGGAGTTTAATTCTCTTACTTCCTAGCGGCGCGGAGCTCACCTTGCGTGCCCATAGGATAACCGCCAGTCCTAGCCCTCATCCCAGTACCCTAAGGGGACTGCATTTCTCCTTAAAACTGCCGCGGATAGCATCGTTGCCTCCAGTCTCCCATTTTATTGTTTCATCTACAGTCAGCACTGCCCTGTTGACTATTGGGGCCATTCCCACCCCTGACGTGCCGGGGCCTCCTACGTTGTGGACCTCGGACTTCCATTCAACTCTGTTTTCCCAGCAAGGTTGTGAGACCTGGCGTGCTGTGTTATCATAATGAGGGATGTATCTGCAGGGCTCTCACTCCTAAGATAAAAAGTATAACCGCGGTTTCTCAGCCTTTTCGCTTAGGTGGTCAAGAGACAGGGAATAACTATGACATCAATTTCGGTGGTGGACTTACAATCTGGTTTTCCAGGTCACTCTTCTTGTCTGACCACATTCCTTAGTACAGCCAACGAAGAAATTCCGAACCAATCGGCAGGCGATGGAGAGCGCAAATATATGGTTCTTAGCTGTCTAATACATAACAATTATTTCTTTACCAAATATTTCATCCTACTAGACCCCCGATAAACTCGGCGTTTTCTTAGTACAATGCATCGGACGGGCGTGTCTCATTGGATCCCTGTGGAATAGTAATCCCTGGTTACGTTCGCATCAAATCCGTAGAGTGTTCTTGAACCTTGATTGACTAATGGCCATTACATAGACCAACCACCATCTAGTCCCGCTTCTCGGTACTCGGGGCATACTTACCGATTTGTCCACTTTTTTCCCGTAGTAATTGTCTTTTAGCTGATGCGTTTTCCTATGCTTACATCATTTACAATATGTTATCAGGAATAAAGCGCGCACCGTTCCTCAGTTCAAAGACCGAGAGTAGATCGATAAATGCCGCATATCTCCCGATCGCTGGCCTGTAAGCACCACCACCACCTTCCAATGAAAAGCACAACACATACCTCGTTTCGTGTTACTCCGCACCATGAGGGGGATAATAGTTTCACTGTTGGCGTGTGGGTAAAATAATGGTGCCTAGCTGCAGTGAGTGAATCATG
This sequence comes from Tieghemiomyces parasiticus, assembly GCA_027575765.1. Classification (NCBI taxonomy): domain Eukaryota; kingdom Fungi; phylum Kickxellomycota; class Dimargaritomycetes; order Dimargaritales; family Dimargaritaceae; genus Tieghemiomyces; species Tieghemiomyces parasiticus. The sequence continues at coordinate 23,578 of JANBPT010000051.1, forward strand.
GGTGCCGTGACCACTAACAGAGTAGCTGGAGGTGATGAAGTACCATACGAAACACCCGGCCCTTATATGGCTAAATGGTCCAGCTAGCTTGGGATTTAGGGTGGTCGTCCCCAGCACCATAATTGAGAGTGCAATGAAAGTTAGCCCTCATTCTCGTGGATCAAAAAAGGCATAACGGTGACCGCTATTACCATACCGTGTCGAAATATGATATTGTATAGCTATACCCGTCGAAGAATATCGCCAACGTTGTGCTGGCCCCCAAGTCGTAGTGCTATGACCATGCAGACCGTGTCACGGAGCGGGCATCGGGATAGTTTTACCACTGTGCGCTTGCAGCAGGGGAGGAGTTCTGGGGCAGCCCGATACCCTTGTGCGAGACCTCTGATAAATGATGTTGGTAAACATATAATCAAGATCCGGCGGTGGCGTTCTCATCGCAGAGAAGGCCGGACGGAATTATCCGACATGACATGTAAAAGAGTGAGATCGGATACCTTTAGCGAGTTAGCGCAAGTCTGTTGGCGGGTAAAGAATTCGTAGTCCCAGAAGGAGCAACATCCAGCCGATGGTGTCGGTTGCCTTGGCGAACAATGACTTACGTGGATTGGGCGCCACGAGTGTTAGCGCGTCCTTCCGACCTGACCACCTTCCTTGGTTGAGGGGTTCGAGATGAGACGGGGACATGTTGATGACGGGTGTCAGGGGATGTAAGCCACCACTTGCGAGTGATAGTTTGCCAACGAAATATGCAACTGGAGAGTGCCCGCTCGGACATGCCAGGCCATCTGCGTTGGATTTCCGTCGGGCATCCTAATTCCATTCGCACGATCAGCAGCTTACCCTTCACAACCTCTTTCCTATTTACCACACACCTCTTGGATGTACGGTCCGCCTCATCAAAATACTGTATGACCAAACCGGTTTATATTTCACAGGTGGGCTAGCCACCGCTATCCTTAGGTAGTGGTCAAAGAGATGGGAGGATGAAGAGGCCAGCCCCAAGCCATACTGGTCAAAGAAAGGGGGAGGGCATTTGGGTGAGGGAGAGACAATCTGATGGAGGACGGCTGTGGTAGCCTTTTGTGGGCGGGTCGCCGGGCAGACCTGTGTCACGAACTGCTATGTCTTGCCCGACCCGCCCTCCCCTCGTAAATTACAAACCACCGATGGCACTCCGTTAGGTACTAGGCGGGATCGGAGTACCAGGCAGGTGAGGCCGGGCTGCTTACGGGGCACGAGAGCCTCTGTAGGCTATTGGGCCCGGGAAACCGAAGGGGGCTCCGGATTGATAAATTGATGGGGAGAGGCTGAGTACGCTGCATATTTTAGTCTCGACTTGCCCACCTTTCCTGCATCACTAGACACCCCAAGGGCCCTTACAAGGCCGTTTCTTACGAGTGGCGGCTCGGGGTGAACGGGTGAAATACGCTATCCGATTTCTATCGCAAAGGGTATTCCCTCTGCTTACAAGTTGAAATCGAGGGAGCGAAGGAGGGCCACTGTCGATATGTGAAACGGATAGAAAAATGGGCGACAACCTCATTCTACCCTGCCGAGATTCAAGAACGCTATGTGGAAGCCCATGGTAATTCTCACTCTGGGTGGCAGGGATTCGTGAGTGGCCATTCCCATTGGAATAAAGGGGTCGAGGGGGAGGGATTGGAGCGGGTATGGTCTGCGCGCGGACAACGGTTACCACGCCTATGGGTGGGCGGGGGGAGGGCCGTGCAGGATGAAGTCAGCTGTTTGAAATGGTGCAATGTGGTGTGCGATGTTGCCCACCTTGCCGCAAATTAGGGGGAAAAAGAGGGGAGGCGGGGATGGAAGTGCCTTTTTCGCATTGATCCTATTCAAATATGGGCTGGATCTTCCTTCCCATCTCCCTTACCAGTTATAAATACGCGCCGCTCGCTCGCAGGTCCTACTTGGTTATCCAAGCTCTCCACGTCATCACCAGTACGCTACCCTCCCCTCAGGCTTTCCACGCCTACTCCAATGAATCATCCAGATCTAGCTGCCCACCGCTGAGGACCATCCGCCCGTTCTCGATTCTAACTGGCGTTACGCTAATCTCGCTCTGTGCATTGTCGTTTGAGTGGTAAGTCTTCCCAAAGCCAGTTCGCTTTACTCGGAACTTGAACGGCCAGATGTACTGTATTGCCCCTTAACGGCCCCCCCATTCATCAGTAGGTGAGGGCGTTACGCCCGCAGGGGCCTGTCACTCGGAAGCCGTGTCAGCCACGTGTCTCCTTCATTGACAGGTCCCAGTCGGCAGAATGTCTCAACCGCACCAGTGACCGAGCCAGTCCTACGGTTCTATATTCGTTTCGGGCCGGCAGCCCTGTATCTAGTTGGGATACCCTGCCCGACCCTTCCCCTCCCCCTGGGCTATGTTATAGGTGTGGGTCTTCTTCACTAACCAACCGCCTGTACTCTTCTCCCTGTTGCCTTCCCCGTTAGCAAGCCCTATTCGCCTGACACTCCGCCTCTGTGACAGATCGTTAAGCCCACATCTCAATCGGTAAGTCCTGTGGTATTAGCAGATACGATTTGGGTGTCTCATCTGGAAACGGGTCGATACTTTGTGCCGCCTTCCAGAGTAAAGGAGGGCACGTTGGGCCTTATACGAGCGGGTGGGCCGGCTCTTCCGTAAAACCACTTACTATACCTCATCCGCCTTCCGTACCGCATCGTACAGCAAAGGGCGGCCGGTCTGCTTTTTGGAGGATGTGAATTCTACAGCTGGCTAGCTCGCATGTCTGGATCTCGTGATATCACCTCGTCGATTTGTGCACGTTGGTTTGGTGTTTTATACGCTTTTTCTTGGGTAACTGTTCAGTCAGTAGCGCCCTTCCCAATAACCTGTGCAGTGGTCCCTCTCGTCCATTTTTTATGCAAATCAGTTTTTATTGACGAGCAAACGGGGCGATCTTTGGTGGGAATACCTCAGAGCCGCCGCTGGAGGTGTATGGTTACGGTGTGTTGGCCTGACTTCCTACGTGTGCTAGTCTCCGCTCCCATCCTGCTGTCACTTTACCCCACCTCCCTACCGGTCTAGTCCCATTTGGCCCTTATCCTCCAATATGGTATCTTTATGCCAAGCTGTGCCTCTACCGTCGATTGAAACGCTAACCACACACTCCATGGTATGCGGGTGTACGGCGGCCCACCGCTTTGCCAACACCTCATAAGCGGGAACTAACCTCAGCTAGTACCTGTTCACTCCCCTGGTACTTTTTTTACATACTAGATCCCCGACTTGGATGTCGCCAATTCCTTGCCACTGGCAGCACCAGACGACTACGTATCCCCCTTGGCAGGACTTAGCCTTTTACCTCGTGGTACGCGTTTTATTGTAACTTGTGTCCCCCTGCAGTGACCTACACTTTCCGAGTCGCCAATCAGTGTACTCTGCTCTACCATATTTTTCTCATTGCCGAAATCGTCAACCCAGTAGCTTCCATTGCCAGTCCCGCCTGCGCAGCTATTGAATTGTCATCTACTCTCTTTACGACTACGCTTTTCCCCTGAACTCCCCCGTTCTCTTTCTCTCGTCTAGGGGCTGTTACACTCGCCATGCCCAAGTCCCCCAGCGAAATCTGGACCCACTTTGAGGTGGTGCCCAAGTCGGAGCAGGCCAAGAACGCCCACCTCCAGACCGACCAGTACCGCTGTCGCTACTGCAGGGAGGTCCGCGCCAAGAATGCATCCCGGTTCATCAATCATATCGCCCGCGACTGCACCGAGGTGCCGCCCGCCGTAGCCCAGGAGGTCCGTACACGACTCTACAAGCAACACCGGACGACTGCTCCACGTGAGGCATACGGCGGTCGACTGACGCGCACCGACCCTGAACTGCGAGTCTTGACTGGCCGGTACGGTTATTCCGACTATGGGGCGCAGTTTAGCGAGCAGGTACCAGTAGCTTTTTCGCGGACCGGCTATGATGACACCCAAGCACCGCCAGTCCATCCCCCATATGTCTCACACAGTACGTCTCAAGGCGGCGACAGGGTTCAGGAGATAAGCGACAAGGATATACACCCCGACCGCCGGTGGATTCCTGACCCTCTCTTGCCTCTTCAGAGAGTGGTCCTGCCCTCGATTGATACGCTAGTCAACCTTACCGAGGATAATTGTGGCATTGAGTCGGTGAAACGGACTTCATACTCCCCTCAGCATTACCCTCGATGGACCAGTGACAGCCCACCCCAGCGGTCTTTCGCCATTACCAACCATCTGTCCAGCCCACCAAGTCTGCCATTGCCAACATTGGCCGCGGTCACCCGCGGCAGCGGGATTGCTGAGGGCCAGCAGCCCCATCCTATTGATTTAGCCACGCATATAAGCTCACATTATCCGTCTCGGAGTGCAGAGAACTACATAAGGCGCGATCACATCACGTGCCATCTACACCGGCCGTCCCAGACGGCACCTAGTAGTCCCTCTAGCTTCAATGCCACATCGCACGGAGAAACGAGCTACCTATCCTACACACCCAATGTCAGGCTTCCACCGCCCGTTGACGATTACCCCTTGTACCATCACACCGTGGGGTCCACCTCCTTGGGAGCTCCCCTGAAAAACCAACTCGTCCGTGCTCTAGCCTCTAGTGGTCTGAGCCCTGAAGTACTTAATCGGTCCGAGTGGCAACCCATCCTGGCTACCATTGGCCGCTCTGACGCTGAGCGGGACAATTAATCATTCCGGTGTCTCGGCCAATGCCGCACTTAACCCAAACGAAGCATGTATGTAAAAAAATAATGGCGAATGTGCTACCCCTCATAGTATAAAACTCTCCTAAACTATTCCAAATTGATGAATTTCTAGTCAATCCTATGTCAGTTGTTGCAGGGAAAGCCCACCTTCTTCGATCTGCGGCCTTAGTGTGGGGACCTATACAGGCGTTAGCGATGTTTCAGTATGAGCGGAAAACCCGTATGATTGGGCCAAGTCGGGACGACGTTCTCCAGTGGGCGGGTGAGGTCGTCGTTGACGAGGCACCCTAGAAAAACGATTCCCGCCCCTGCGTTAGTTAAATCGCTTCCGGGCACTTTACTCTCCTCTGAAGGCGACCTTGACCATTACCACCCCTCTGCCGGTTTTCACGAAGTAGCTCCCTACCCCCGACTTATACGCGGCTACTGCATGTATTGCACCTTTTAAATACCCGGTCAATGTGCCTTGGTTTAGCTAATGACTGAACAAAATTTACAATAGTATCCTGTAATTCAACATATTGCTGGGTTTGACCTTGCTAGATATACGAGTATAGCAGGTAGTTCCACCTATTGATCCCAGTCGTACGTACCTTATTTTCCCTTATCCTCATCCTCTTTACTTGCCAATGGTATATTCCCTCAATACTAAGCCCCAATTGTACACGAGATTGACCCATGGCAGCACACGATAGGGGTGTAAATATTGACCGAGTAATCATCAGCTGAGGTCAGGGGCCATTTCGAAGTCGATGTTTAGGATTGGTATTTCTCTGTCGGCTGAGTTAGTATCTGTACATTTCGTTTGACGACTGCCAGTGTTTGATATGTAGTCGTTCATTTTTTAACGAAGATTGGCGACCAGTGTAATACATTCTACACCCTCGTACAAGCCCACTTTCGGCTCGTAGCGACGCATGTGTCTCGTACCATCAAACCTTACTTGTTCTCAAACTGATCACACTGGTCGAAGAAGCTTCGACATCCGCACATGGGGTGCCCCTTTCTTCAAATATACACCCCGCTCGGCGTCCACGACATAACCCATTTTCGTGTAAAATGGCGCCTGACGGGCCACAGCGTCGAGTACGATAGCTTCGTGCTGCGGAAACCGATCCATAATCACTCGTTCCGCTTCGTGCATGAGCAGCCGGCCAATGCCCAACGATCGGTGGGTCCGGCGAACAGCCACTTTACCAACCTGTACCCAGGGGTTGCCGTCGAGGGTCTCAAAGATGCGCAAGGTGCCGATGGGCAATGGGGAATCGTCCGGCGTTGCTTGGTCGCCATCCTGGTCTGCAGAAGCGGGGTCGGACAAATCACTGCTGCTGCGGCCATCGCTGCCGTGGGATTGAGCAATTGTGATGGCTATGAGATGCAGGGCCCGGACATCTACGCCGTCATTCTCGCTGGTAAGGTCAAAGCCACCTTCGTCGACAAATACTGCACGGCGGAGGGCGCGGCAGGAATCTACCTCGGCGCGACTTTCTGTAAGGCGGACGGTTAGGGGTGGTGTGGACAGGGTGGTCGATGAGGGCATGATGGGGAAGTTAGAGGTTTGTCACATGCGTCTTAATGGGGGACTAGAGGTTGCAAAGCAGGCGTGGGGTATATGCCACTGGCGTGGAAGGGCCTGTGAACCCGGTAGCGCCAGTGATTTTAAGGCCATGGTCGGTTCACATTGACTACAAGTCAACCCTCCTAGCCTTGATCCCCAGGCTCCCGCTTTTAAGATTCCATTTTATACAAAGGAGGCTTTACTGCGACACATTGTGAGTGGGAGTGATACGTACCATGCCAACAAACGCAACTGGGGTACTGTAAGGCCCACTTTGCACCAATATTGATACACTGTATCGCATCCAAGTTCTTTGGTCAGCAAGTATGGTTATTGACGATGTGTCCAATGCAGCACGTGGAGCATCCTAGCCCACCGACCAGGCCCACCTGTTCCTGCAATCAGCCCCAATGCTGGCTGTGCTCGACCGACAGTTCTGATTACGATGGCCTTAGAGGCACATCCACCAAGCTACAAGCGCAAGCCACGCTAGTATGGCTATTGTCGTACCTTAACACGGTAAAAAGTGAGAATAGTTTAGCACGTCAATACCTTTTCATTAAGGTGGATAAGCGCCAGCAATTTATAATAAAACGTTAGTCAACATTCCTTGGTTTACCACCGAGCTGGATCTTTGTGTTGGAGCGACGGCTACGGTTTAGCGGAGGCGCTGTCGTGCGCAGTCCGTGATATAACCTCGGGTGGTGGCAGTTACCGATAAAATATCGTGCCAAGGTCCAGCCACTCACGGGTAAACCTATTCCCAGATAAGGTTCCTGGCTATGTGGTGTGCGGAGGCACAGCACTATTCTTTCTGCAGTTAGTCTATTCTGTCCATTGCGACTGCTTACGTGAGTCTGCAGCTACCTGCAGGTAGCAGTCCGATTTGCTTGTCCAATATGTGACCCCCCTTTACCACTCTCCTCGCCCCCCTTGCTTACCACTCTCCTCGCCCCCCTTGCTTACCACTCTATCCAACAGGTCACGCGGGCTATTCCCGTCATAGAGAGCACCCGGCCGAACACCTCCAGCTAGGTTCCGGAATAGGCAATCAGGAGGGCGAGTCCGTCTCGATTCTGGCGGATACCGCAGGACCCCTTGCCTACCCCACAGTACATAATGGTTAGTATGTATCGCGGGGGTCAGGCGGTCCCATCTAGTGACCAAAGTCGGTAATATTTTTGTCCGCCAGATTGTTTCCCTGGGCCGTGACTCTTCGGCCACAGTGACCTATCCCACTGTCAGTGTGGTTTTAGTATAGCCGTTGGCTGACCTTCGGATCTTGTACGATATTGCACCACGGGGTGACCACCTTGGTTGCGCCGTCGAGCCACATCTCACCATCTAAGCCCTCCCCGCTCTCGCAGCCACCCTAGTAACCCAGGTCTGCATATCAGACACTTCATCTTCAGTCGTCCTCCGACTATTAACCCGGTCTGTTCCGACACCTAATCTCTCCTGCCTCCCTGCTGCCACCTTCGTCTCTACCGAATCCTAAATGGATGCGGATTAGGGCTGTACAGGTTAGTGGGGACATTGCCTAGTATAAATACCCTCTCATGAGCCCTTGGGGGCTTCCACTAGCACTTCTTCCCCTCCGGCCTCCACCACTGCCCCTCACCCTTTGCACCCGCTAGTATCCTGCAGAAACACACCCCGCCGGCTCCAGACCAGGCCTTGGCATACATTGCCCATACCCTCCACACCGAACGTTGTTTTTTGTAAACCCTCTCCGCGATTAGAATACTGTGCCAGCTGTCTGGTGACTCATCGGCTGAGACCCCGCGACCACGCACGCCTCGGCCCACCACTTACCAGCCGTACTTGCAGAGGTACACCGTTTGCTCTATAGGGCTTTCCATTTGCCGTGATAGTGGGTCTTTTTACGCTTCCACCGCCCCCCCCGGTGCCGACAACCCACTCCGCCTATTCGCTCTTACTAGCTTGGCAGTCGCCTTCCTTTCGGCTCTGCTATCTACTCCCACGCCCTTGCCCTTCGTCGCCGCGTGCTCTTTCGTCGTCTGGTTCCAAGCCTCTCCCCTCGTATCACCCGCCCGTATTTAAACATGCTTCGCGCCGCCGCCCACCGACTCCAGACTACCCCTCCACCCCTCGTTCTTTCCACATTCCGCCGGTCTCCATTTGATCCCCTTTGCGCATCCCACTATTCCACCATGTCGCCCCCTGCCACCACAACCCAGACCGGAGGGTCTATCAGCTTACCTACAGCTCCCGGCAAGACCCTTTCCACCTCCGCGGCTTCCCTCCCTGTATCGTCCCGGCGCGTCAACGGTAACGGCCTCGATGTCTGGACCCTCTTCAACCAGCTCACCCAGCGCTACGGGGCCGTAAACCTTGGCCAGGGTTTCATGGGATTCCCAGCTCCGCAGTTTGTAAAGGAGGCGGGTCGCGAGGCCGTCATGGACGAATCAACCACCCAATACGCACCCCCGCGTGGCAAGCCCGAGCTGCGAAATGAGCTGGCTAAGCGCTACTCTGAGGCTTTCGGCCGCACGATCAACCCCGAAACGGAAATCGTCGTCACTGCCGGTGGCAATGAGGGCCTCCTCTGCACTTTCGCTGCCTTCCTCAACCCGGGCGACGAGGCTATCCTCATGGAGCCGGCCTTTGACCAGTATATCGTAAGTTGTTATGCAGGTTGCGCTGGGATAGCTACGACCCCTGGCTCTGACCCAACCAGGAGAAGGGGTGAGTAATTCATTTGGTGGTCAGGGGTGGGGTGGCTTTACTGACAGGTGGACACAGTACGGCGGTCGCGAGCTTGGAAGTAGAAGCGAGGGAAGCGACCGACTGCCGGTGCTCCTCCCTTGATGCCTCCCAAATAGACAGCTCATCCCGCTGCTGTCCATTCTAAATGTCCTGGGCCACTACTCACTCCTGGGTGGTAGCGTGTCAGGTTTGGATTCACGGGCGGAACCCCGGAATACCCAAAATTCTGCCAGTATGGCGACCGCGCAGTAACCCCATGACAGAAACCGCGGATCAGCAGCACTGGATGCCCTATGGCTACCGATATCCACGGGGCTAGTGGGATACGGTAGGGCTGGAAATTGGTGCTGGCTGAGGGGTCAGCTACGTTCCTGCCGGAGTTGACAAGACTTACCCTTCCTTACCTTTGCTGGTTTGACGGCCCCTTACAGGACATGTTTCCGCTGGTCCTTTTTTTGTACGTGCCCTCGTTAATCATTACTCACTCACGCCCTGATTTATCTTTCAACCCACTCACCCCCCCCCTTGCCTCCTCTTCCTCCTTTGACCACGCCAGATGAACCTCAAGATGGTCGAGGGTGTGCCCAAGTTTGTGCCTTTGACCGTCAGGGCAGGTGTGGACCCCACCCAGGGAGTCATCTCGGCCGACGACTGGGAGCTCAACATTGACGCTCTGCGCGCCCAAATCACGCCACGGACGCGGATCATCGTGCTCAACACGCCGCACAACCCCGTCGGCAAGGTGTTTACGCGGGAAGAACTCGAAGCTGTGGCTGCCATAGCCCAGGAGCACAACCTGGTAGTGCTGAGCGACGAGGTGTACGACCGGTTAACCTATGAAGGTCGACCACACCTGTCCATCGCCACCCTGCCAGGCATGTGGGAACGCACTGTGGTGGCATGCAGCGCTGGCAAGGCCTTCGGCGTGACCGGCTGGCGTATCGGGTGGACGGTGGGTGCCGAGGCCCTCATGACGGCCTGCCTACGCGCCCATACGAGCTACGTCTTCACCGTCAACTCGCCCATGCAGGTGGCCATCGCCAACGCATTCAAGGTGGCCCATGCCACGGGGTTCTTTGAACGCCAGCGTGATGAATACCTTGCCCGCCGGGGGCGGCTCACTCGCGCCTTGGATGCCGCCGGCCTCTCTTATACCATGCCCCACGGCTCCTACTTTGTCCTGGTTAATGCCCACAATGTGCGTATCCCGGACGGTTACCAATACCCCCCAGAAGTTGCCGACAAGGATGCTTGCTACAAAATGTGCTACTTTTTCACCCGCGAGATCGGCGTCACCGGTATCCCGCCCTCTGAGTTCTACTCGACACCCAACGCCCACCTGGCCCAGAACCTCATTCGCTTCGCATTTTGTAAACCTGACGACGTCCTCGATGAGGTTGCCAGGCGTTTGCAGCGGGTCAAAGCTTTCACCAAGTCTGACGCGTAATTATTTCGACCGGCCCTATCGACCTCGTATGCCTCGGTAACTCCTCTGATTCATCAGTGCTCGCCCAGTTTTTACCAGCTCTATTTTTTGTACAACCCATTATTCAATTATTATTATTTTTGATCGCTTTTACCTTCTTCGTCCTGTCTCTCTATTTTTATAGTAAATAGGTCACTACACCACTGTGCACATGGAGTACTAGAACCCGATTGCTACGCAGATTGGGGATATACTAGTGCCTTGATCGGTGTGGTTAGCGAGGTATATACATTTATTATGAAAATGGTGTGATTTAGGATTCAATTCCGGTTGCGGAGTCGCCTAAACCAGCGAGCATCAAACCAGATAACTAACTGGCAACGTCAGGGGACTTGCCTGCAATGCGAACGTATGTATCCCACCAGAAGGACAATAGGAGACGTCAAGCAGCAGCCGCCACCAAAGACAGGCCAGTAATGATCCCAGTCTGTTGATCGTCAATTACTTATTGTCTCATCTCGAACTAGAACTATACTACAGACAGGCTACAGCTGACCAATGACGATCCTCACCTTGACCAATCCTCCACACCATTTTGTGTCACTCGTTCTTTAGACCAATATCGGCCGGTTCTCTGATGTTCAGCGGCCACATCTAGCCATCACTTTTTCTCTACACATTCACAGCTATCGGATTGACGAGTACTTCAGATAATTATATGTTTCTTCGCCTTATATAAGGTGTCCCATGGCTCATCCTCGGTATAGGTGCTTGCATATACAACCACTCGGTTAGTTACTAGCTTCATATTAGCTCCACACCCCAGTCTACGCCTATCATAAACGTCGAGGCTTTTGAAGTAGTATGCAGCGGGATTATTGAGTGAGGCCACCGATGACATGACCCAAATATTTCCATGTTAACTATAACGGGCCTCGGCCCCGCCATCATCTGCGGAATATTACGTGGTGTAGCGTTGATTGTTTAATTCAGGTATTGTTGTTAACGTGCGGCTCTACTACTCACAGTCGGATTCATTTATCCAAGGTTATTGGCCTTGTCCTGGGGATTAGACGTAAATCCCTAGTGTGGAATCCATCGTTTAGTCCACTCGGCCCGAGCCACGCTATGGCCAATTCACAACCAACCATTTCCTGCAAGGTAACTTGGAATATCTTCCTGACGCGTTACATCGACGCCGAAGAGGTTATATAAGGGACACCCGGACGTCGGCGTTGTCACTCGATTCCAAGATCACATCCAAGAACCCCACCATATGTTTCCCAGGTCTCGATCCTGACGCCAAGCTTAACACAGTCCTCGGAACTCCGCTCTTGATCCCCCCGCCTCCCTGTCACCCAGTTCGTCACCGAGAATGGCCAAAGCCGGCCGACTATAAGGTGCAACTGGCTACCGTCTTGGTTATCAGCTCCGACCAGCCTCAAAGGCATGGGTCCACTAGTAACCATGGGCGGAAGTTCTTCGATATACTGGTCGCGGTGGCTCAGGGCATACTACCCGTGCTTTGACGGGTGATGGGCAGCCTAGCTAACCATTAGGCATTTTGATCGATCGCAGGTGATCGAGTTGACGCCTTAGGACCTTACCAATTAGTTCACCACCGTGAAGCTTACCTTGATCGAAAGTCTCGAGTATCCAATAATGCCATGTAAAGCCACTGTCGGTGACATGATTAGGGTCCGCAACGTCGAGCGCCAGCAACCTCTGCAGCCCATCAGCGCTATCGACTCTCCTGGTGATGCCCTTACCCTTTCAGGACCCGGTGACGAAATGGGCGAAGTCCACCAATAGCACCGCACCAGAGTACGAAGGTCGCACTATCACCTCCGCCGAGTTCGATCACATTGCCTCGGTTCTGGTCCAGGGACTCATACGTGGCCAAAGGACCTGACCCGATGCGCACTTCGCCCTCCTCCAGCTCGAATCCGTCGAGTTCGTTGTAGCTCTATTCAGCATGCTTAAGTCCCGTGCTGCTTCTGCGCCCATCGATCCGGAGTATGTAGAAGAGAGCGTCCGTTACATTCTCAGAGACAGTCCAGTCACCTTGGTTTTAACCAATTCGACGGCCCGGAACTCTTTGGCAGCCATCCTATATACCCCGATGCCAATGGTGAACGACTGGCTGGTAAAATTCCACGCTTCAACTCAGCTCGATCAGCCTTCTGACACTGACAGCACTCAATGATCGACCCCAACCTTTACTGGCTACAGCCTGATTACAGTCACCGAGGAACCCGTTGGGAGGTCTCCCGGCACAAGGCCAAAACCTTCTGACATATACAACCTTCCCGATGGAATTCATTCACCTGGATTACCATCATGAATCTGCCGCTCTTTCATGATCAAGAGGATTGTAGCCTTCCGACTTTAGAGGCGAGCTCGGCTGGATCTTGGACCCTCCCTATCATGGAGGGGGGGAGCGGAACAAGGCCCCTCACCTACACCAAACAGCGTTCCATCATCCGCAACAGCATAGGGTTTAAAGAGGGCGAATTGTCCCTACATATGTATTCTTTAAGTGTGCAATAATGGTCATTTTTCCCCCTTAGCCTTTATCACCAATTGAGTCTCCCTTGAGCTTCCCTCTATCCGCTCCCGTCCCTCAGGCCGCATACCTCGTTATAATTCTCAAGGCAGCAGCAGGCGACCAGTAGAGCCATATGGGGCGCAATGTAAAGGGCTTAAGCACCTCTAACTACTCCTTAACAACAAACGGGCACAGGCATGACAGTAACCGCTTGACATGCTATGGCATCGTATGTCAGTCAAACATTCCCAAATGTCCTCAGGGCACGTCAAGGTATATTTCGGTTTTAAATATGAAGTTCAATAGACAATTAAGTAAATCCTACATTGTTATCGGTATGAAGTGCACATCGCCTAGTGTTGCCAGTACAATGGGTGACGGGGTCATGGGCGTGGTGCAGTGTGTGTTGTATCAAACCAGGGCCGATGGGCCGGCGCTGACAAAACTTAAAGCTTACGTTCAAAGTAGTTGGTACTGGCCAGAATGCTGGCGCCAAAATCGAACACACGCTCACCGATGCCCAGGTATGTGTTGATACCCGAGCGGATTTCCTTGCTTTCGATGCTTTCTTGCTTAAATGTGAGGCCCGTAGAGCGACGGATGCCGGCTAGTACGGCTGAGATGAGAACGGCATCGGCCGCATAGTGTACGAGACGCCCAACCATATTGAATAGAGGGGCGAGCAGCAAGGGGGCAAGGAACAACAGTTTGACAGGCTAACGCGCGAGGGTCGGCAGGGAGAGCGGGGACGGGGCGCTGCTATAGTGATGGGCAGACTGATGTGGTGGTGAGGCGTGGTACGCACTGGGAAAGGAAACTGGTTGACGGGCGACGGTTGAATGGGGAGGGATATTGGCGAATGGAAAAAAGAATTGGTAGTGAGTTAGGGACCAAGCGTTCTCTATGGTAGAAGAATTGGAATCGGTGGCGAGTCGGGTGACCCGGGGGGCGGGGATGTGCGGGTGAGCAACGCGGCGGGATTAGGGTGAGGCGTGCACGATCAAAGGTTAGGTGGTCACGGGCATACCTGGGGGCGAGAGGACCGGCAGAAGCCAAAGGAACGAGAGCAGTACAGGTGAACAGAATTAAGGAGGTGGAGGAGATAAGTTTATACGAGGGCGGGTTGAGGATTCTGACGTTTATTATCTTGGGAGGTAAGTTACCATTTGAGCAGCGGGCCGGAGGTTCTCGGGCCAGGCTATTGCCAAGGCTGACGTGGCCTGCTGGAAACATTGGCGGTACCATCCGCAGCTGAGCTGCGCCCTTGAGGATGAACTATGGTGATCCCCCCGCCGTCGCAAACCCAGGCTAATGGCCCTCGGCCATCATCAGCCCTTGGCCTGCCGTACAGCCATACGGAATTGTAATTGTAAGCCCACAGAACGACGGGGCCAGCCGCAGCGAGGAGTGCCAAGTTAACGTAGTGAACGTCTATAAATGGGGATACTACAGGTATTTACTATGAAGGCGGATATTAGTGCGAGGAGCCGAATCTGGTACGAAATGAAACGAAAAGGAGCCCACCAATGGTAGGAAGAAAAAGTAGCAGAGCGTCAGCCGTGGGTAGAATAGAGGCAGGCAACTTTCGTAGTCGAGACCTATATGCGAATGTGGCTGGAACCTCACTACGTGCAAACTGCGTTTCTAGGCAAGTACACAGTTAGACGTAGTTCATGGTTAGTACGCCGCCCACGACGAGGGCGAAGGTGGCACAAGACACGTATCCGCCACCGACGGCTGAGTTGTGCTCGTCATCGTCGCTGCTCTGGGCGGTGGGCTGGCTACCATCGGAGGCGGCGCTCGACTGAGTGGGCTTGGTACCGGCCTCGCGAATACTGAAAGGCTGGCTGCGAGCAACTTCCGTACCACTGCCGAACGCAGGGTCGGCACCGGCTACGCGCATGACGATGACCCAGTTATCGCCAACCGTCCCCCGCTCCACTACTATTTTGGTCGAGCGGTCGGCGGTGGAAATGGCGTTGGCCACGGCGTAGTCCCCAACGAACTTCTGGTTATGGCCCTGCAGGAAGATGCTGACCAACGACGGGTAGTTGTCCTTAAGGTCCCAGCGGATGTAGAGGGGTTCGCCCTCCACAGCGTAGATGCTTGAGGACGGCTCCGTGACGCTGATACCGGCCAGGACCATCGCCGCTAGCGAGAACAGGCAGGTAAGGAAGGAGAGCACGGACTTCATGACCAGATTAGTGCCAATGGATAGGAGATGGAGTCAGCCGGTGAGTACGCCGGGACGGATGGTGGGTAGTGGGCAGGGCCTGGGGCGTGTGAAAGGGAGGGCGATGCGGAGTGGTGTAGGCAAATGGGCTCTGGAGGCCAGGTAAGCGGACGTGGATAGGTGAAGTAGTAAGGCCATGGGCGAGCGACTTGGTTGCTTAAATACCACACACGGGCTATCGCCCTCGCCCTACTTATGTGCGGAGGTGGCACGTATCCGGGCCGGTTTAACCTGTAATAAATCGGCACCTTCATAAAAACTGCAGGGGAGGGGGGATGAGGGTACAGAAAATTTGCAGGGCCAGGTTACGAGAGGAAGACAAATATTTACCGGCGATGGTGGACGACCAGGCCATTCCGTCCATAACCTTGGAGGCTAGCCGCAATCCGCCGCCCTTGCTCCACTCTCCCTTCGGTCAACCCAACCTCGCATTATCCATTAGTTTCACGACCCAACACGCACCCACGACCAGCCCTTCACATCCCCAAGGTCGGTATTATTTAGGAGGGAAAACATGCATCAGACGCGTCGATGGCCAACCAATGTGAAAGGAGTACAGACGCCTTGCCCTACTCGCTACTCGCCATTCGCTGTACCCTTCCCCAGCCCCGGGGGGGGATGGGGTAGGGTGTGTGACGTTTGGGCCAGGGGTGCGATGTGGAAACACGCAACACTGCGAATTGTCCGATGCAGGGCCAACGTAAGAGGTGCAGGTTAGCATGGGAAATGACATCGGTGGTTGGGATATTGAGGGTCCGTGATGCTCGGCCAGGAGAAACCGTCCATCACCACAGGTAGGTGTAGTATATCACAGTATTATGGGGTCTATATAATTGTACTGCCAGATGACGATGGGTGCCAGGCACGTCAGACAAGGGCCGTATGTGAGAGCGAGAGTCTAGGTTATAGGAACCCTATGGGCAGTGTGTCCGTCACCAGCTTGTAAGGAGCGCGAATTGCCTGCCCTTCTAATCCGAAACCATACGGCAGAATTCCAATGCCCACATGGCTTATCAAGGCTCCTATATGAGCTATACACAGATCCAGCATGAAGGGTGGGGTCCAGTTCAACCCATGGAGTACCTGGTCCAGGCGCGTGTGTACTGAGTCATAGCATTAAAAGGAAAACAGCGACAGCCTGTACCCAACGCTACGACCGTGTCGTCCCGTCGCAGCGAGTTACCTGGCCTTCTGAAACCGTGCTATCGCCACTGGGCACCTTCAGGTGCAAATGCCAACCCTTATGCGCTGTAGAAGGCCTCGCCACTATCCACCCACCCACCTCCTTCTCTGCGACCGGGGGGGGTACCCTACCACTTAACGCTTCAACGTTTCATACCGAGTGGTAATAAAACTCTCAGGCTGTAGGATCGCTGATCCTAACAATCGATGCAAGTCGACTGGCACACGTTTGGAACGACCACGCCTTTGTCTGTGACTGAGATGTCCCGGGGTCGGTTCTCGGTTTCAACGTGGGTGTTGGCACTTTCCAAGGCCAACCTACCTTGCTCCCAACCATTCCTCTAGCTATCTGCTTCTTAATATCTGAAAGAGGGGCGGGGGATACATATTGCAAAGGGGTAAAGAAAATGTCCTTGGGCCATAGGGATGCTATAGTAATAGGTTTTTATTATAATAGACATGCCTAAAGAAAGAGAGGGGTCGAACAGTTTGGGGTAATGTGAAGCTCTCCTCATCAAAACTGCTGAGGGACCCACCATTCCTTTCCCCGCCCACTCCCCCACGTCAGTCTCTGATACCCCTGTCATCCTATTACACGCGCGTCCTACGCTTCCGAGGTGTGTGTGTGTGTGAGAGAAGGGAGGGGGGAGATGGAGCTTGTCACTTTTGACGCATGGCGTGTGTCGGCTTAGAGGCCTTCGGCGGCGTCAATGGTGTCTTCCCGGGCTGCTTCTTGGGTGACCGCTTTATCTTCCCGAGCCAACGCTGGGGTACATCACTCTCCGTCTCGTCCTGGCTACCCATTTTAGCCGTCGTTTCGTCGATCCGCGATAGCTGCGCCACGGTGGGTGTAGACTCGTCGTCGACCCGGAGCGAGAACTTTAAAAAGGCCACGGCCGACGCGGCGGATCCACGTGGGAACGGGTACAAATCGCTGTAGGCCTCCTCCTTCACGGTGGCACCCGACGGATGGAAATGCATGGTGCGGCAGTGGGCCGCCGGTGCGGAGGAAAGTACGAACTTGCCCTGGGCGTTCGGGACGAGGTGCTGCGTCTCCTGCGTTAGATCAAACGGATCAGTGATGCGGTAGATGGTGGCCCGCAGTTCGGTCACCCATTTGGTCACCTGTGCCTGATTGATGGTCGCTGCATCCTGGTACGGTTTCCGGCCTACCCGTGCGGTGAGGTAGAGCGAAGGCCAGTGGTACTGGATGTTCATAAAATCCTGCAGCGTTATGTGGTCGACATCTTCCTCGCTACTACCAGCACTATTCGGTAGCGGCGCGGGCATCGGTTCGCCGTAGAGCTCGGCCGTGATGCGCGCCTTGAGCCGGTTGAGCTGCTTGGGCGAAGGGTAGTTAAGGTTGTGATACGGAGAGAGTTTCAGCATCGCACGGGCCGCCTCAGCGTCGTTGTTCAGGTCACCCCACTCCCGGGTTTCGCGGCCGACAAGGTAGGCCGGAAGACGGTTCACCAGGAAGAGCGGGTCAATGACCGGGCTATCGAGAAACACGGCCCGGAAGAGGCCTGATAGAGGTTAACAAGTAGGGTAGGAGGGTGGACGAAGGTAGGTGGTTAATAGTAAGGAATAAAGGTATTAAAGGTGTCCCACGGATCAATGGCTTCCACACCAGATGGTGATCGACAATTCCCTCCCTATAGAGCGGCGATGGATATTAAATAGCGGTATTTGAGGTATCTGTGACAGTGGTATGTTTCGTACCGCCTGTGGGGGGGGGTCATCCGCGAAACTGACCACGAGCGGACTGTCAATAAAAATCCATGTCAGTCCTTTACCCGCCTTCCTTTTCTCGGCTTAAAAATCAACCTATCCAGCACTGCTCCGGCGTTTTCAAAATTCCACTCATCAATCCCTCCTTTCTTTTCGTTTTTAGCTCGGGGGATCCCCGTTTCTACGCTCCACCCACTGGTTAAAACTTACCTGGCTTCATATTCATGGCCGCGGCACCGACGAACCCGCCCCCACCGGTACATTCAAGGGCTAGGTGGTCCTTATCGGCGCGGCCAGTCTCGATCAGCCACTCACTGACACGGATCAGGTCGTTCACCGCTTCGACCTTCCGCAGCCCCGTCGCAGCCTCGTACCACTGCGTACCCATATCACCACCGCCGCGGAGGTACGGGTAGGCCAGCGTTGTCCCACGCT
This sequence comes from Tieghemiomyces parasiticus, assembly GCA_027575765.1. Classification (NCBI taxonomy): domain Eukaryota; kingdom Fungi; phylum Kickxellomycota; class Dimargaritomycetes; order Dimargaritales; family Dimargaritaceae; genus Tieghemiomyces; species Tieghemiomyces parasiticus. The sequence continues at coordinate 42,142 of JANBPT010000051.1, forward strand.
TTAGGAGGTCGATGTTCTCCGGGCGGAAACGTGGATGGTTGAGTTCGCCGTAAGCCCCGTGTGAGCGGATGTAGACTTCCTGGGGGAGTGGGGTTCCACCCTGGGCAGCCTCATCACCTCCCTTTGATACTGACGGCTTTCTCACAAGGAGCATCGGAATCTTTATCTCTGGGTTGGCGGTTGTCGGCACATTGACCATCTCATACTTGACCTCGCCCACACCAAAACCTGGCACAAGGGTCCATGGCAATTGAGCAAGATAGGTTGTAGGTAGATACATGGGAGGAGGTGAGGGGGGGGGGGTTCAGGCCAGTATTAGTGCAGTCGAAATCTCAAGCCGAGCCTTATGTCGGATTATTATATTCACGGGAACTAAAGTGTCGCCCAACGCAAAAGCTAAAATCCCGGCACCTACCTTTGATACGCGGCCCTTCGGTGAACTGCACCGCCTTCGTTTTCAGATCGTACTGTACCAGGTGCGTGTCGGTGGTGGGTGACTCATAGTAAAATTGAAGCGCATGACTGTTAATCTGCGGTGTCAGGGTGGGCCGCACCGTCACGAATGTTTCGGGTAACGTCACATCAGTTCCCCCGGCCGGAAGGTCACGGGCGGCCTGGGGTAGCCTGTTGGGCAGGGAGGAATGGTAATCGGCGGCGTGACCCGGTAGGTCAAACACGCGTACGAACCCGGCGCCACCCTGCGTGCCGTACACAATCAAGTAATCTTGCTGGACGTGAAGCGCGGTGAGGGTCGTACCGGGTGAGAATTCAGTAAACTGGAACAGCTTCGCAAATGAGCCACCCTTTGGTTGGTAGACGCTGATCTTGGGTCGGTCGTCGACGGGGTCTTCCGAAGCGACGTAAAAGTGGCCCTGTAGCCGGTAGGTTGCAAAAGTGGCGGTGGGAACCGGGGTCAGTATGGGGATGTGGAGTGAATGGGTTAGCCGCACGCTTGTGAGGCCGTCAATATCACTAAGCAAATTAAAAATAACTAGCAAAGACAGTCTCATCGAATGGTGAGGCTTCGAAATGAACCCCACATCAAGGGGATATACTTCGGGCATGTCAGCAGGGGTGGTGTAGGAGCAGTGCAGTTTCCATCGGATGGTTCACCTACCCTGTGATGATCAACGAGCGGGCCGAATCTGGAGTGGGGAAGGCACAGGCGCCGCGACCGTTCAATGAGATTCGGAGCCACAGCATGGCCGGTGGCGTCCGTTATGTGGGTCACGACAATTGACATTTGCCGGTAGTCCGTTGCGGCGCAAACTATGTAGTTCTATATTCGAGGAGAAGAGTGAACGGCAAGTAGGTAGTACATGGGAGGGTATACATGTATATATATAGTTGCGTTACGAAGGCTTGCGTTAGTTATGTCGGATCGCCGAGGTACGACTACAGAGCGTAGATAGGTCCACCTCCACCACTCAGCAGCTAACCGCGGCCCGCCACACACTTACCAAGTCGGTGGTGGCGCTCAACCGCAGATCCGATTGGGGGCCGAACGACGGTGGTAAATTTACCACGTCCAGCATGGGATACTCCTCATCAAGGCTGTTGATGGGTTTGTTGCCGGGTACATCCTTCATCGCTTTGAACGACATGGTCTTTACCCCCGGGCGTTCCCGACCGGTGGTCATTAAAAAGTGGACCATCTGGCCATCTGACGACCAGACAAAATTCGGATCGCAGATCAGGGTGGCTTGCTAGACACCACAAGGAGGGAAGGGAGGAGGGGTGGACAAGATAGATCGAGGGGTTAGGAAGGGTGACGTAGGAAGCGCGGTGGGTACTTATGAGGCGTTGGAGGACCGACTTCAAGTCGCAAGGCGGTGACAAGGTAAGGATCGGTAAGCCAGCTCGGTGACTTACCATAACCATATCTCCAGTGTCGCTGATATTGAAGAAATGCGTTTTCACGTTGTTCTGACCGGGACTGCACAGTTGCGGGTCATCGATTAACACGGCGATACTTTTACCGGAGGGAGCGATGCGGACGTCGTAAAGGTATCGGTGCTCCGGGAGGGACGAGGAGTCAAACAGGACCTGCAGGCCGGCGTCGCGGTCGGCGTCCTCCATGCCGTCAATGATGGTCGGATTGGTCACTCCGTCAGCAGTTTGGTCTGACGTCACGGCGTCTCCAGGTACTGCGGTGGCATCCATAGCGTTTTTGGCAGCCGAGGTGGGCTCGACGGCAGCAGCCGCAGAATCACCGGTGGCTGTGGGGGCGTTGGCCACACCAGCTGCTTCATCGCCATGTTTCACCGCCATCTCGTAAGTCACTTGGGCCTTCGCTGCCGATTCCACGGTATCCTCCTCCGGGGACCACTGGCGCACCACCTGGATCCGCGGCCATGTCTGGGGATTTCCGGTCTTAAAGGTACCCGTCTGGATCACGCGCGTGGCAAACAACCAAGGCCCGTACCGGACGCGTACCGGCCGTCGGACACGATGGTGGCGATAATACCACCACTGACTCTTGAGTTCGCTGAACCGCGACTTAGACCACATCTTGCGGCAGCAGATGTGCAAGCCCATGACTTCCCGGTCACGAGCGGCCTGGGCGATGGGGCTGATGGGCGCTTCAATTTCCACGTAAGGGTCCGGGTACCGGACGCCGCACGGGAGACGAACCTGTGAGCTACTGCGACCCGGCGGTGGGGCGCGCGTAGACGTGGCCAGGCGGGAAACACGGGTGTTGCTCCGAGGTTTGTTGCTGTGCGCTGGGTAGTAGGTGAGCTGGCCCGTAAGACTGGTCAGTTCCGCCGTGGTCACGTCAACTGGCCGGTCGCTACCACTGAGAAATCGCGAGTGGTGGTGGTAAGGAGTCCAGGATGAAATCGCTGGGCGGTCGAGACGGGTTCGGACGAGCCGGGTCGCCAGTGTGAAGCGACCGGGCGTGGCAGTCGCACTCAGGAGGCGCAGCATATTGTTCAGCGATTGGCGCGATGAACGTTTACGAATGCGCTATATCAAAAGCAGCTACAGTGTAGAGGTCCAACGAAAAAATATTGAGAACGCTGTAGGCGAGCTGCTAATGACCACGAATGTGATCCATGGCATCACCAGTTAGAAACGTCAGGTTACCGTTAAGCCGACGTGGGGAATGCGGAGCCCAGTGTCAATCCTGGTGACATGGAACTGCGGCACCATTATCTTTTTCTTTTTTATTTGGACCAGACTCGGAGTAAAACGCATGGAATTCGTGAATTCCAAAAGGTCGCTTGCGGTCACGGACCATGCGCGGCCTGGGACTGCCATCCACGCTGTACCAATATGTAGGCCAACCATGGGAACATACTGCATTGTATTCTCTCAACTTCTGACCACCTCTCACTCCATGCCAAACCAAGGCGACATTCCTTTACTATCGGCACGTTGATTCCCCTTCACCTTTTCCCTTCCCTTCCCTTCCCAGCGCCTCCTGGCTAACCTTCCACTAGCGACCAATTAGGACCACCGCCGTTCTCAACATGGGCGTCCGGCGCAACCCCTCCCATGACATTAGGACCATCCTGGCCCGCTTCAACGAAGAACCCCTCCGACCGTACACCGTCACGACGACTGCGACGCCTCCCGGTCCATTGGCGGTTACCCTTGCCGACCTAGCGGCTACCCAAACTACCGCCGACTCAAGTAACGGCCGCAGCGTACAGTCGACATCCCTACTTTCCAAGCGGTTCCTTCAACGCGGGCTACGGGCATACGTGGACCCGGAAAAGTCTATGAGGAATACTCGGAGACAATGGACCGAGAGCGACGTGGCGACCCTGAGATACATCCTCAACTATGCGGCCGCCCACAAACCGGCCGGGATGGATGCAGATGGTGGTGGTAGGATGGTTGGGCCAGCGGATAAAATGGTCCAAGTTATGAGCCGCGTGTTCCTGCCCGAGTATACGGAGCGGGCTGTCCATAACCAAGTAATCCTCATGAGGCAAGCAAACACGACGTAAGTTGCTTGTGGTAGTCAGGATTTTTTGTTCCGACTTCCCCTCCCCCTACCCCTAATACAGTACCTAACCTGGGACTCAACCCTACGGATTGAAACTCTTTTCAAGGTCGCAAACAAGCATCCTAATCACTCACCCCTCCACCCACCTTACCTGTACAACCTATGCCCGTCATGACTAACTTTGACCACACACCCTTTGCAGAACACCGTTCGCAACAGCAGTGCCAGAGGTACTCCCTAACTCGTTGGCCATTGACCATAACGTGTTGGCATCCCACCAGGGCAATCCTCCGGCCGATGGTGATATCTCCGGCCTTAATGTCTCGCTGCCGTCCCCATCGCAACCCGCCATTACCGCACCTCGCTTTCCCGAACCTGACCCTGATGCTGAACCGTCCGCACCGATACCTATCGAGCGAGTCTCGACCGCGCAGCCCACCGCCCGGGCCTGGGCAAGGAAGGTCCAGCGTCGTCGGTATCGCGCTGAGCCCCGCCCGAACAATACTGAATCGCGTCGGCGTGCCCTCGATGAACTATTGGGACTACGACCCCACCCTTCGGATGGATCCTAATTGTCCGCATGGTTAGTGACCCAACTACCCAAGGGGTAAATCTAGAGTGTAAGCGCCCATCAATCGATACAATGCATGCCATATTAGGATTTTTACTGTCCATGTCAGCTGGTGATAATGTAGATCGATGCACCTTTGACTTGTGACATGTAATTTTAATGAGACATAAGTTGGCTGCAAACTATGATAATGGAAAAGCGGGATAATGCACAGACAGCACCTTTTGTGAGGGGAGAGGGAGGGTTTTTTTTGGGGGGAGGAGGCTACAACAACTGGAAGCAACTAATATAGCATAGAGAAAAGACGGGTCGGCAGGGTACATTTTTAGGAAGTGGGGACATAAGACAGAGGAACATTGTAAAGACGGCCGCAAGGTGCAGAGTGTGTGAGGGGAAAATGGGCTAAAGGGATGGTGAGAGCCAAGGTATTAAGACTGGTACAGAAAAGAGGTAGGAACAATCACGTTAGGAAATATCTTCCTCGAGACGTATAACACGTAGACAGTACAGAGAGGATGCGGGGAGACCCACCGCCAGGGCAGGAGAAGATATTAGTAGAAGGGACATCCGGGCCTATAAGAGAGAATGGTTGTAGAGAAAAAGCAAAAAAAACGGGGGGGATGTCTGGGTGAGTGTGAATGGCGAGGATACACCTGTAAGGTGCATTCTACCAGCCGTGCGTGGCTATCACTCCAGATATCAAAGTGGTCAACAGTAGAAACATGCACCCGCTAACGATGATGGCCAGCCCAGCGAGGGAGCCGGCCGATTCTTTTGACGAGAGTCACGCTTTCAGAGGCGCACTAGGACGGACGGTTGGCGCCGGGCGGCCAGGCCGAGGCGGCGAGTCCCGCTGGCGGAAATCCATTGAAGAGGGCACCCTCAGCGGCCACTGAGTAGTTGGCGAGCGAGGGCGGCGCGAGAATACTATGCGTGTAGGGTGGACGGACCGGCCCGGAGGCAGAGTGCGCGGGGGAAAGTTCCGGCGATAGGAGAAACGGTTGGCCGCTCGGGGTAGCCGCCGGGGACTTGTCTAGCGCAATGGCTCCAAATCTACGGGTGGTCTGAGTAAGCTCCTCGTCATCGTCGTCCATCAGGAATGGCAGGTCACCAACCTCCTCCTCCTCCCGCTGCCGACCATGAGACGTGGTGAATCGCCGGCGATTAGCAGTGTTGGCGGCGAGGGGAAGGTTCGAGGTCGAGAACTCGCGGGGCATCCCAAAACCGTGCAAACCACTGCCCTCCAGAGTGCAGCCGGGCATTGTCGGTGTCCCGGGCGTCGGCAGCTCGCCGGCGTAGGGTAGGCTTCCCGGGGACTGGGCGTGCGGGAAGGGTGCAAGGCGATTGGGGTCTAGTCGGTTGTACATAGTATCAGGCTCGGCCCGTCCCTGGGCGGAAATGTTGTGGCTAGACCGCAGCTGCTGTGAGTTACGCTGAGGAGAGGTGGCCGACAGACCGTGTATCGAATCGGCGAGGAGGGACCGGGAGAGCGGGGAGGGGATTGCAGTGGGACTCCAGATGCTGGAGCTGAAAAACGAGTCGCTGGCGGTGGTGGAGGGCAGGGAGCCCAGCGAAGCCAGTCGGGACATTCCTAGGGACGGGATGTTAGCCTGGCGCAGCGGTGAGGCAGGCGACCGGCCGAGGGTGCCGCCCAGGGAGGCTGGGTGTGGACCGACCAGGCTGCCGCTGAGGGCGTGGTGACTACCGCGACGTCGGCTGGCCAGTTCGCTGCTGTCTAGCAGCTCGTCCAGGGATGAAGGAAGAAGCACGGGGGTGGCCTCGTCGTCGTGCTCAGCGGCGGCTGGGTACCCAGGGCGGAGCGAAACTGGGACCTGGCGGGCGCTATGGGTCTCGTGGATAATGTTGAGGTGGCGGGGGCCAGCCGTGTGCGCAGTGTACCCGCCGAGGTGGGGCGCGGCACTGGCACGGCGTTCCATAGGGTAGGGGTACGGACGCGGATCGGGCAGTGAGGTGTCCGCGGGCACGGACGTCGAGAGTTGCTGCGCTACATTGGCCACCGCTAGGTCGTAATGCGGGACAAGCGACCCGCCGGCGGCCCCGGGATTCAGTCCGGACTGGGTGCGGGGACGGTAGGGAGGACGTGACAGGCCCTGGTTTAGGTTGAAGGCTTGTTGTGTCGGCGGGGCCGTGTATACGTCAGGCGCGAACATGTGGCGAGGCGCGCTGCCGGATGGGTGAGTGGTGTGCACAGTCAATGAAGGGTGGCGGGAGTGCTGGTCTAGAGAGTGCGAGTAGGAGTGCGCCCCTTTGAACGGAAGATGGTTGCTGGAGATGGTGCGACGATGAGGCAGGGGCCCCGCACGGCCGGTGCTACTCGGCCGGCGGGTTTCCGGGTAGCGAGTAGAGCGTGCAGGTTCCCCCGGTCGGACGTGGGCCAGGGCACACTTGTTTTCGAATTTACAGTTGCCCTTGAGATAGTACTCGCAAATGCCGGACGCGGGTACATTCGTGTGTGCAAAAGGGCACTTGGTACCGGAGGCGCAGGTACCCTTGAGATAGAACTTACAAGGCACGTGCTGCACGGAGCCACCCGTGCGTTCCTTGATGGCAGGGGTTTTGCTAGAACTACCAACATTGGGGCGGGCGGCACTCTCGGCGGAGCGTTGCCATTTTCCCGAGTTAGGTCGGGACATGGTGCAGTGGTGGTGGCGAGATGGACGAGGTAGCTATAGAGAGTTGGAGCGGATGAGTCCCGGCGGCGGGTGCGTATTTAAGAGCAATGGCGTAGGAGGACGTCGCTTAGGATAAGGGTCTAAGTGGGGGAGAGGTAAATATTAATTAACTGTCAAGTTGAGGGAAGGTAAGGCATATAGAAAGGAAAGAGAATGGCGGAGCAAATGGGAGGCGGGTTAGATATACCGCACAATGGATCAGGGGGGAGCATCACGGTAACCTGAATCAGGTAGGTTTACGTGGTGTCTACGTTGAAATCAAGAGGAGGGAAATAGGGGTCAGCAGGCAAGGCTACGGCTCTGGGTAAGCAGTACACGCCAGTAGCCGGCTGACATGAGCTCACTTCCAATCACCATGCCATGAGAACCGGATCCACAGGACGTGCGCGAATTAAAGGCCAAGGGGCCAAGAGACTCCGCTTTGGCAATCACACGGCCGTAGGAAAGGACAGGAGATACGGCCCTTGATTCTCGACCTGCCCATTCCTTCCCCCGCTGCGAACGACAGCCTACTACCTATACCTGTCCCAATAGCGATGGTCAGGTAGCAAGGACAGGAGCCATCGGACAGGACAAACCCTCCCCCGCTGACACGACGGTGGTATTGGCAGACCGGGGTGGACCGCTTTCTCTCCCCGCAGGACAACACACACTGTGACTTACCTTGTATACTGTTGGACGGTGGAAATAGAGGGTTTCACAGATAGACAGCCATGAACTGGCAGGTTCGGTAACGAGTGACAAGGATCGGATATATAGGGGGGACCAGGGCGCGGCGTTAGCCAGCTCCGAAGGTCATTCGGTATACCCAATTGGACCACGAGAGTGTATCAACTGGGGGAAGGAAGCAGGGGACTACGGCGTTGCTGCTTCTGGTCGGCGAAGGTTACCGAGTTGCCAATTGTAGAGAGGGAAAAGAGGCGATCTCCGGGTCCGAGCGCAGACGGAGGAATGAAGGGCGACACAGGTGGAGAACGTGGGGCGAGTGGTCCAAACAGTTGCTGGGGGGGAAATAGAGGGCTCCAAAGAGACCGTTAGCGAGATAACGACCCTCACTGCGAAGGTCGGCTCCGATTGTGACGCAGACGTGTAGACTGCGGCAAGCCAGGCAAAGTACCGACGTCGGGTTGACACACGGTGGGGAGGGGTCCGAGCACGGCTGGCTTCCTGGTGACCGGATGGTGAAAAGCGCGAATCGGTGGTGTGACGGGGACTGCAATGGCCAGAACACTTTGGTGCCGCGATACCAGCAGGGTAGGTCGGGGATGCCAGTAGTCTAGTGGCGGGTGGCGAAAGGTAGGTAAATGGCTGAGGCAGGCAGACGGAGAAAAGGACAGCGAGTGACCGGTTCGCCAGGCGGAAGGTTGGAGGTATTAAAAGAACAGGTCACTGGGCAAAAGCAGCGGCTAGGGCGGACGGTGCACACCGTGAGGCGTGCGGTCAGGGGAAGGGGAAAGATTGGATACGGAGAGGTGGGCCAGACATAGGAGGTGGCCGAGGGAGAATTGTGGAAGGAGAGAAGAGCGGGGAGTGCCTGGGATTATTAGGAAATAGAGGCGGGGAGCGAGAGAGGAAATCGTACTGAGCGGGATGTGGTGTGCGTGGGTTATGAGGGAATAGTGGGAACCCACCAGGGGGGGATGGTGGAGGGCAAGCGTGGACGGAAACTCAGGTGGTAAGGCTCGGAGGGAATTGGGAAAACCCCAGGACAATCTGGCTAGATGAAGCAGGGCGGGCGCATACGTGATAGGTGAAGGGTGTGGCAGAGGGTAGGGAAGGTACGGTTAGTAAGCCCCGATAGAAGTGTCAGTTGATTCGCAAGCAGGCATTAGCTGGGTCGTGCATACAGCCGCGTGGGGGGAGCGGCAAGGGTAAGGTATGCCTATCGATGCGGCCAAACGCCGATGGCAGTGTCGTACAGGGCGACCCGAGACCGGTCCACCCAAACAATGTTGCTGAATGGGTCTGTGGGTGGCAGGAAGTAAGGGGGGGTATGTTTGGGTGCGGGGAAGACCAAGCGGCACCGCCACCCGAAGAAAAATACAAGATACAACAGGCAGCCGTCAGAATGGCCAGGCCACCGAAGTAAAGTGTCGGAGGGGGGAAGGAGGGAGGGACGGAGAGCCAGATGAGGGTGTATCCTTCCTTCCCTGTTTGCCCAGCAGTCCTGTCTACCTCACGCCAACCACACGGCCCCACAAGGATGGCCAGCGGGTATGGAGGTCCTACAACGGCTGCTCTGTCCGAATGGTCAGGATTTGCCTGCAAGGGCCAGCCCGGGTGTCAAGTTTGTGGTAAAGCTATAGACAAGAGCGACACAACTCTAGAGGCCAACCGCATGGGCTGCAGCTCGTCGACCTGACACGGCTACTAAATTAGGTCAGATCGTCAGGAGCGCGGGAAGGTTGCCAAGTAGAGAGGTTGTGGTCATACGCTGGATTGGGGAGAACAGTAGGAGGATGGGCGGCCTTTGAAAATCGATACCGGGGCGTAAATCCAGGGGTAATACGGCGAGGACTTGGAGCTGTGGGTGCGCCATCCAGTCGCCAAATATTTTAAAAAAAGAAACGCATTGTCGGATGTGGCTGCCGGTCAATAGCGGTTGCTGTGGTGCATAGCAGGGCCAAGCCCCTGACCCGAGGGAGAGAACGGGGAGGGCGCATAGCCAGCCCGGTCCATGCGAAGGAAGCATGCGAGTCGACGCACCACATTCTAAAAGGAGGTATGAGAGCCGGGCGACAAGTAGAACCTTACCACAATGCGGCCTAGAGTGGGAGGTGTAAAGGGGCGAACTTACCACTACAGGATATCTACTGAAGCTGATGGGTTAAGGGGCTGATGGACTGGGCACCACTATACAATGACGGCGCTCGGGTCGACACCAAAAGTGTCCAGGATATATGCGGCCGTGCGGAGGACTGGCAGATAGAGCTGGGAAGCTGGGCGGCATACAACGGCCGCGAGTCCTGAGCCGGATAGGGCAGGGGACAGGCCGACGGGTCCGTGGAGGAGCGCTAAAGACCCTATTCGGGAATGGCTAGACCGATTCGGTAGTGCAGCGGCGCGATTTTGCTTAAGTCGCGGGTGGCAGCACTAGATAGGGAGGCCAAGGAGAGTGGTGGCGGACAGTGGAAGCGACAATGCCCACGGCTTATTCAGGTGAGGCCAGGGGTTGATCACCGGGATCCCGAGGTATAGGTTAGACACGATAGGCGCGGAAATAAGGTAGTAGCAGGGTAATGACGGTAACAAGACAGCCGGGGAGAACTGGGGAGGGGACGGGGTATTTATAGGTTGCCCAACGTGGATGGAGCACGAAATCGGGCGGACTGGCTGCCCCCTCCTCCCGCAGCAGAAGTCAGTTTTTATGTGGGCATTGGAAGTGCATAGAGGCACTGGCTGGGAGAACGGTCAGACGAGCATACGGCCGGCTAGTGTAGGCAAATGGGTGGGCAAAAAGGCGCGGGATTTTTTGGGGGGAAAGAGGAGGGGTGAGACGTACCTTGGTCACCGGGTCAGGCGGGCTAGAAGGACGGGAGAAGAGGTCTGATTAGGGCACTGGGGGAAAAGACAAGGCGGGCCGGTGCTTCTAGGGTCACAGTAGCCTCCCTACCGCAACGTTCAAGGGTGGCGCGACGGGGGAAACGGGGTGGCGAACCGGTGGCGTTGCTGCGCGGCTCGCCGACCCACAAGTTGCGGGTGATCGTGCGGGAAACGTATTTCCGTCGACCGGGTTTGTTCCTCGCACGCCAGTTGTCGTCCTCCGCATTATTTCTATCTGGCGGTCTACCTACCGCCGCTGCTACAGGGCACACAGGCGGGCGCCCACTTGTCACCCCTTGCTGCGTTCGAACTCCGTCCACCCACAATTTCACTGGTCTGTAGAATCGCATTGCATGGTGCAAAGTGCGGGAAAGCCCGGAGTGCGCCTGCCGCAGAATGATCAATGGCAGCCATGAGGTGGATCGCCCGTCTAGAGACTCCCCGAACTTGGGCGACATTAGAGCCTACGGAGTACGAATCAGCGGACGTGAGGCCACCACCCGTCGCGCAGGTGGGCGGTGGAGTGAGCAGATTGGCTAGCGATCCAAGAATGACTGGCTAGCCAGACAGTGGCTGGTGGAAGTGCAGCTGAAGACCCCACTGGCGACGTTAGAGCCGACCACCATGGCCGTATTGATATCAATTACATACTTCCCCACCACGGTCCGCTCCTCTGGCTATTAATGGCCGGTGGCGCGTGACAGTCATGCTTGGTCAAGACAAGTATATGGATTGGAGCGGTGCAGTGCGAGTCGGCACAGGTGAGTCAGCGGCCAAGTCTGATAAATCGATGCGGGCGCAGTGACACTCCCCAAATGACCGAGCTTCTCATCCGTCCTCCAAGATGACCCATGGTGAAGCTGGTAAAGGGCTTGGCAGTTGCCCTGGCGTTGTTGCCATGATGTTCCTCGATCCCACCGACCGTTTGCTTATTCCGCCTCCCCCCTTCCTACCCAGCTGTTCATCACCTTTCTAATAGCTTGCAATGGCCAACCCCTACCAGAAGGAATTGCAATCGAATGAGGGGTGCAAGGTGTGGGACACCGCCCCCCCCGGCCTTTCCCCGCCCCATGCGCGGAATACAACGACACTGCAGCCGCAAATCACCCCCTTCCCGGTCACGCGCCCCGCCTTACTGCTCCACTTGGCCACTGATTGGGACATTCCTTCCACCCCTTTTCGATCCCACCCCCACATGCTGAGGTAACAGCAACACAGGAGACGCCTGTTCATCTAAGGCCTCACACCTCCATTGTGTTCCATGGCAAAGGCCTCTCGTTCACTGACGGCCATAGACCACGCACGTTCCTACAAAGCAGGTCAGCACAGCCTCGGTAATGAGAAGGGGTATACAACGTAACACAGGACACAATGGTGTCGGATACGCTATACTTACGTCACTAGTTTCCCCACACCGGAGATCTCATCGCCAAGGGCCGATGGTCACGCATTGAAGCGCGGCACCAGCCGGCGCACTGTATCGCGCTATGATTAGAGTGACTACCAAAAATGTATCAAGTAGGTTTAGTGTACCGTGCGACAGTGGGTTGAGGTCCAGGCGCCGGGTAATCGTTCGCAGCATTCTTTAGACATTCTGATCGCACACGCCCTTGGTTGTGGTAGCAATGTTCGTAGAACACGCCCAACTCCATCGGTCTCCTGCCCTTCCCCTCCGCCCCTTAATTGCCACACCACCGCCCCTCTACCCTCGTACTCAGTCGGTCAATAGATCTTGACTATGCATGTCATTTAGTATGGCATATAATCCCTCTTTACCTCCCGCTTATTCCAGACCTCCAAGAAGATAAGGAGAGAATAACGTTATCTTGCCTGAGATAGTCGTCACCAGGGAAATCAGTATAGCCGTCAAGCATAGTCACGTCGGCTATACCATCACCCTACGTGGTTGGTCGCCAATGTCAAAGTACTACAATCGCCCCCTTACCTTCGCCTCGCGAGTGCCGGGCTCGATTTTAACGCGATGGAGCGCTGCTGGCCTTAATTGGCCAGTGACTACGAGACAATCAAGCCAAGCAATTCCTTCCGGTACACACGGCCATGGGTCATAGTTTAATTTAGGTTACTGCGCTAGTCTGCCATCTCAATGTTGTTTCACAGGAGTACAGGCTTACCAGTTGTCGACTTCCTGCCCCCAATGTTTGCAGGCACTACGCTACTAGAAAGGATGGGGTAGGCTAGTCAAAAATAAAATAAACTTACGTGCGAACCCTATATCATTGCAATCGACCCGAATACGAGCGGGGACGAGATCGTATCGTACTCCTCTGGATGGGGTATAGCCATCTTGGGCCAGTCGCTATCTGACCTTAGGCAAAGGTTAGCCTGGACGGCCGAATTATCTGATTCGGGGGCCCATACTCTTGAGCTATGCCACCCTCCCCTCCTCACCGGCTTGTAAGCACATTGTCTATCCTGATTCAGTCGGTCACTCCAGCCGCGAAAACTCTCACAAAATAAAAATAGCCCAACCTCATTTCCGAAATGAATGGAAGTACACACACCTGAAACACATAGCTGTTGCCACCTATATTTGTCAGGAGCAGCGGCAGGGACTCTAGTGGTCGGTATCGAAAAAGAGGGATAGTTGTAAGTACAAATGGGAAGAGGTGATAGTCCCAGCTGACGGTACACCAGTCCGTCGCACGACGGAGGCTGCGGTCTACCAGAGTGCGACAAGCAGTCGTGACTGCGAGAGCCCTTTTATTTTTATTTTTCACCCCACCCTCCCTTGACCCCGACGACTGATTGTCTAATTTTTGTAGGGTAGCTGAGGGCCGGAACAGTCAGGTGAGTTGACTTATGCCCTGATGCGACCACGACGGTCACCTCCGAAGTGACCCAACACAGCTGGTAGAGGTGTATAAGATCAACCATTATTTGAACGAAGTGACTTCAATTTCATTGTGTAGTAAGGTTTCGATTGCATACTATCGGATGCCTTGTACTATTTCGAATAACTCGTAACGTTTGCCACCAACGACATTAGCCCCGTCCCAGCATACCTCCTGCAGGCTCAGTGAACGATAGTTGGGCACGAGTCAATCGCCATCCCGTGAGGTGCTCAATATAGCGTTGGTTTACGCGTCAGTTTCGGCTTGCTACGAGTGAGGTGGGGGGGTGGACACTGAGGATACATGAGCGAAATGTCGACTACATAAGTGAAGGTATTCCTCAACCTGTAAAGTACCATTGATACCTTACTTGTCCTGTGGCACTGACCATATCGAACTCTAGCCAGGGACGCCATGAAAGAGCTAAATGGGCGACCACCTACTTGTAAGACCCCTTACCTCGCGCTTGACTCCGAAGAAAAGGCACTCATCCCTTATCGCACCCCTGGCTTTAACCTCCACGCTCCCAATCCCAATAAGAAAATCCAACGCTAGGCGGTGAAGAACGAGATGAGGGAGGAAGGGTCACGCCACACTCCAGTTCCCCCCTTCCATTAAGGTATGTGCGGGAACCTGCATCTAACAAACTTTGTTTGTCCATCTTTTTCACGAGTTCAACACGAACGGGGGCGGGCGATAGATTGCGCAGAAGTGCGAAAGCCCCCTTTACGGGAGAATTCTTATTAGGTTTATCCATTACACCAGAGGCGCCTTCACTCATATTTACCAATGACTCCTATCCCCCTCCCCTCCGTCATTTATGATTTACGTATTAACGACAGCCCTGTTTCTCAGACGCTGAGGCACCGAAGTGAGCCCCCCAGGAGGATGGGCAGTCTGGCCCTACCTTTCAGAATGGCGGTCGTCCTTGATTCCCGCCGGGACCCCATAACCGTAACCTAATCCGAGCTTGCACGAGGGTTGCGTAGCCTGGCGTAATGGTGTATATAATGCCCAACTACAGTTATATACATGTTTACCTGGCGGCAATTCTTACAATAATAGATCAATGAATCAGTTGTTTTTTATTGTAAAGGACAATAGCCCTAGAGGGTCTAAAATTAGGCTGCGGCGGTTGGGGTCAAGGTGGCCCGTCCCCATCCGCACTAAGCATCAATGCTGTGATAACACCGCTACTGTAGTCTGCGTCTCTTCCACCTCCCCTCCCTCAACCCCCCCCCTTCCCTACATGGCTCCGGGACCTCATGTTTTCCACAATGGCGCTTTCTTTTCTTTTTTTCTCACACTACCACCTCATCCCCTGAAACAAGTAGGACAAGTTACCAACTTCCCGAATGGGATAGACTATGGTCGTCGCCTAAAAAAAAGAAAGAAGAAGCAAAAGCGGTGTCTTCACTTTCAGGTGACTCAATGACGACATGATGGCTTTAGCCCGATTAGAATCATACATATACGGTAGGTCGGTACGGTACAAGGTGCCAACCGGTAAAATTATCTGTAGGGGCCAGCTACACGGAGTTTAGATGTTTCATGGGTGACTTAGATGGTAAAAAGAATGTTTTGAATGTCGCGCCAGGTCGTACGCACAGCAAACGGGTGTACGAGACACCTAGCAGTCAGATCGCAATGCATAGGTTTCCCTAATCCCACTCATTGTGCGAATTTTCAGACTAGTCATAGTCCCCAACCCTCCTTAATTTTTCTACAGGAACTTGACGACCCTGGCATTCCTTTGTTGATGCGGTGGTCACTCGGGATCTTTTCTATTCACCCCTGAATCGCCTACAAGCGTTTAAATCTAGGACTTCCACACATTAATATCGTCATTCTTAAAGACACACCAGACTTGGATTGATTCGCTATCGATTAACTCCGGCTGCGTTTCGATGGACAATTCTGTGACACCACTTTCCATTCTAGAATACGACCAATATGCGCCAGGCAGGAAATAGTTCGGGGGCGGAAGAGGAGGGGGGTCTGCATCAGTCGCCCAATGACGGACTTGGCCGGGATTGGACTCATCACATGGGCAGAAAGCAGCCATTTCGGCTTTTTTATGTGCGACTCCTTAATAATATACCCGCATTGGGAATGGAATATATAAACTCAATCTTTGATGCCCTGATACTCGATATATTCAGGGTAACGGACGCAACAAAGTGAGCTTTCCAGGATGAAGAACTGCCTCAGTACCAGGAGAAAATTGACAATGTTTTAGTCAGGGTGGCCACCTACCCGCTGGGACGCTCAAACAGTGCGTGATTCCCACAGTTTAAAGTAGTAGCTGTGCGGCTGATCATTCACGCGGACGGAATTGCCCAGCTCACCCTCAAGGAGTCGACCCCTAGTCGGAGATAAATGCAGAGCGGATCGAATATAAAAAAAAGGAAAGGCGAGGGTACGAGCGCCAAGGAAAAATAAATCAATTGTATGGGAGTATGTATGTGGGGAGGGAGTGGCGGTCAGTTAGAACCACAAAGTTCGGAGCGTAAGAAGCAAATAATCCTCGAGCCCCTCTCTCACCCGGTTTATCCGGCACTTACCGTTGCTGTAGGAATTCATGAAGATTTTGGCTTTCCTCTGCACCGGCATCGGCAATCGTCAAGACTTGCTGCAATTTTGGCAGCGACTTCTCGGCATGACGAACGTAGGTCGTGTGCAAGTGGTCTGGTGGCCAAGCCTCCCCCGCAGGTTCAGTATGAAGGGTGGCGTGTGAGGTTGGATGATAATTGTCAAGCGGTAGGGAGCGGATGAGTATGTTGGTCCGGTGCACAGTGACAATGATATCTACTCAGAGTGTAGTACAGGTTAGCCGTAAGCCAGCAAGGGCGAGGGAGGGCAATACCTGTGGGTTGTACTAACCCTGGCAGAATATAACGGGCCTTACCTTGTAGATAGTTCAAAACCACTGCGGCCGGGTTGGTGTTGGTATCGATCGGTAGCGATGCTCGCTCAGACTCAGGGAGGCTGTGCAGTAGGTCATTGACTAAATGGGGGAGGGAGGGGTTTGCGTTCAGTATGTGGGCGGATCGGCCATTTTAGTGCCATTTCAGCGGAATCAAGTGTCACCCGTTTCGGACTGTCAGTTGTGTGTGTACGCGGTGAGCCGTATAACCTATTCTTACCTTGCTTGAGCAGAGCTTGGCGCTGGTCGCTTTGGGCACGCTGTAATACAAGCGCTAAGAGGCGATGGTCGTCATCTGTGCGGAATGAATCATTGACATTAAAACGATCAATGGGCTACCGGAGGTGAGTGGATGTCGAGGGTGCGCCAGGGAGATAGACTGTCCTTGCTTACCGGCCTTTGCAGGATTCATGCCCGTGGCGCGGGTGTAGAATATGCCGAATTACCTTCCAAACATCGCTCACGCAGTTCATGGACGACCGTTTCGGAACTCTGGTACGAGGAAGAGGTGAAGGACATGGTATACTCAGTCAATGGATACTTACACATGATGGTGTACAGTAAATAGAAAGTTGATCGCCTAATAGCGTCCGTAGCACTTACCGAGTACACAGGTAGGTCAAGCGATGTGACGAAGCGGCGGTAAAGTTCGTCGTGAATCGCACGGTGCGGCGTACACAAGTTTAGCGGTCTCTTCATCGTGTGGCTGTCAATTGAGTTCACGAGGCAGTAACGCAGGTTTGCTAGGCAGAGTCGGTGGCTACCCACGAGATCGACCTGGATGTGACCCTGGAGATCAGTCATGGCGGCCTGCAAGGCGTGAGCCGCGGCTGGTGGCTGCAGGGCAACCCGGGCGCTGAGATTGGACAGGATCTGGGTGATAGCCAGGACCTTGCCGCGGAGCAGAGCCAAGGTCGCTCGTAGTTCTTTGGCCGTACGCTTCTGCGGTCAGTGGGAAGGTTGACATTTCAAGTAATCCATAGACATACATATCCATGCTGACACGGTGTTAATTCGTTAACCGAGTACTGAGATGGGGCCCGGGGTGCCTTGATGTACAGCCGACATTCCACCACTACGGACGCGGATCCGAAGACTTACCAGGAGCACTTCGGCGGCCTTGGCCTTCATCTTGGCGACGGTGTCTTTCCGAGCGGGACAGTGCCATTCGGTGAGGATCCGGTCAGCAGTACTGCCAGCTAGTAACTCCGTAACGTGCTGGTGGGCCGCCCGGTGGGCCTGTTCGACTGCAGCCGCGGGCGCAGGGGAATCGGGGCTGGTAAAATCTCGGCCTTCAGATTCCCAGTGTTGGATGCGTCGGGTAAGTCCGATACATTCGATCTTGCGCTGGGCGTGGTGACGGTGTAGGCACTCCAGGAATTGACCAAGCGATGCGAGCGCTTCAACTAGTGCCTCCGGAGCGGTCTCGTGGTGGACACTACGGCCCCAGTCGACGAGGGTGGCTTGGGCGGCATCGCCGCTGGCTTTGGCGTAGTTCACGATGGTCCGGCCGTCGACCGTTTGGCTGATGTCTTCCGCAAGGGCAATGATTTCGTTAGGTAGGTCCGGTGGGTCCAGAGGGCGTTGGATAAGTTCGCGTTTCAGACGATCCTTGATCAGGGTTTTCAAGTATTGAAGTCGCTCCTTGTCCGTTGTGTTATCCTTCGGCGGAAGCTGGCCCGGCTTCCGCGACCGCCACCGTTGCGTTTCCTCATCATATTTTCGGATGCGCTGGCGGATCTCGTGCTCGTAGCGGTGCTTGAGGTGGGCACGGGATTCGGCATCACGTAGGGCCTCCCGAGTCTCGCCCAGTTGAAATTCTGGACAAGGTAGAAGATCCAAGGTTTGGAGCGGACAATAGCGACGCGAGGTCATAATTAGGCATACATCGGGTGGGGCGATGTACGCTTATAATTTTGAGACCGCAGGGTATCCGCGGTAGAAACGGCTTTTTTTTTGGTCCAGTCTAACTTATTGCCAGTCGGCCAGATTCACTTACCGGTATCCAAAGCCTGCTGGGCCAGCTGCTGGTTATGTACCAATTTACGCTCTACCTGGGTCCGCAGTTTCTGCACTTGCTCAGTCAATTCTTCGGCCCGGGTGACCTTGTTGATTAATGCTAGTGGGCTCTGTCCATTCTTGTCTCCGACGGCGTACCTCGCCCCGCTAGCGCCAACCGCTTCCACGACATCTGCTCGACGTTGGTAAATCAAATAGTTCAATTTCCGACGGATATTCCTTACGACCGCAGGGGATTTGACCCGGGGCAATAGGTATTCAAAAATCGGGCGGAGCGGAGCGGTTTCCAGCGCGGAGGCCAGGTGGGCGTTGGGCGACAAGGTATTAGCACCCGAGGCCGGAAGCAGCAGTACTTGATGTTGCAGGCGCAGGCCGAGGTCATTGGTCGCCCATTGAGTGACCTCAGTAACAAAAGGGTCGGTCTCGAGATCGCCATCTGCCCCGGGGACCGGTCCGCCCTGTAGTGGATGTTTCAAATTAGCCATGGTCCAGAAGACAATAAAAAAGTGAGTAGGTAGTTTAGACAAGACCACTTGCTGTCATGGGCATGTGCTTGTCACGCATGGACTAGTTTTAGCTGGGCCCCTTTTAGAATGGCCGAACTGCCCACTACAGGGTGCCCTTGGCACTGATAACTCCACTCTACCGTGCTGGCCGATTAGGCGCGCTTGGCAGGAAGGGCTATGGAGCAAGGATGGTACATGGAAGTATAACGCCAGCTATCCGTGCCCAGGAGCATATACCCAAACAGACAAGTGCCACAGAACGTAAATAATAAAAAAAAAAGTATCGCTATCCCCTCTGCAGGCCAATTGCTCCTATCCCCTTGGCATACACACCCAGCTCCGACGAGGTCTGCGTCCGTGTCTGCCTTTGTCACCACATTCCCTTCTCACCCAGCTTGACACGCATTCCCCGCTTTACTAGTTATTTAAGCCCCCACTCCTCCTTTCCCTCGTTTCGCGTATCCCTAATCTGTTTATACGCAACTACTCGACGACAACGGCATCCTGATATTACGACTCCGCATTCCCAACCATGGTGCCCACCCTTCCCCGTTCCAAGAAGGCCGACGTGACGGCTGAGCAGCTCCACGAGGTCAATGAGGCCTTCAACCTATTCGACTCCGATAGCGATGGCCAGCTCGACTATTACGAGTTTAAGGTAGGTGCCTCCAAACGGTCAACACTCACCAGAGTAGAGCCTTTCGGGTTCATTTCCTTTCTGCTCGGTCCTCCGATTATAGTCTAGGTGTCAATGGAAACTGCCCGTCTGACCACTAACGTCAAGCCTTTTTGGCACCCCAAATCATTTCTTCCATATTACAATCTGACAGGTTGCCATGAAGGCCTTGGGTTTCGAAGTTCCCAAGAGTGAGGTACTACAACTCCTCAAACAATACAGTCGGGGTGACAGCCAGCGGGTCACTCAGTCCGACTTTATCACCATCAGTAAGCTTTCACCTAAACGTTATCGCCGTGAGCGGTGCCGATCTATGAAAACCTAGCGATCTGTAGACGTACCCACCCTAACCTGACCACCATTTGCTGATTACCTCTTTTTTTTGGTTTCATCCAATCCACTCCGATGATGGTGACGACCGCCGCCACAGTGACGGAAAAGATCCGTCAGCGTGACCCGATGGAAGAGATCCATAAGGCCTTCAAACTCTTTGACGAGAACGGCAACGGTCGGATCACCGTCGGTGACCTGCGGCGAGTGGCCCAGGAACTGGGTGAGAGTCCGAACGATGAAGAACTCCAGGCCATGATTGACGAGTTTGACATGGACAACGACGGCGCCAGTAAGTGATACGTTAAGGGGCAGACTTTTCAGAGCATAGAACCGGCGTGCTAGCTAATTCGTTTCCTCGGCGATACGGCCTGCTGATCAACCATCTAACCGCCATGCCTACTGTAATTTACCTGCTTGCTCACCGTCCTCCAGTTAATGAGAAGGAATTCGTCAGCATTATGCGCGGCGATTAATCGCCAACCACCACCGTAGCTCCTGTGGGTACTGTTGACCACCCGAGGACTTTGCCCTCGACCCCTATAGTAGATACATGTCTGTCAATACTGGATTGATTATTTTCTTCTTTTTTTTATAACACTCCGTGCCCTCAATCCAGTCTTTACCCCACTGGCCTTCTCAATTGATTCCCTATCCGTTAAATATATAATGTTTTTATTATTAGCATTTAATACACCTTTCCCATCCCATGGACAATCCAAGTCGTAGCTGGAACACCGGAGTTCAGCTAGGCCAGATTGTGCGTTCGTTCTAGGGAATCCAGTGTCGAAAGAAGGTCGGCTGCCGGGACCATTCGTCGCTCGTTAGTATGCCGGATATGCAGCTCTACCTCGCCGTGGAGCAAAAACTGCTTGCCGACCACCACCACCCAGGGGAATCCGATAAGCTCGGTATCCTTGAACCGTTGACCGGGGGTAAGTGTCGTGCGGTCGTCAATGATGACCTGGTCTCGCCAGTAAAACGGCTCAGCCGGGACTTCCGTGGCCGCCGGGCCCGGGGCCGATTCATCAACCTCCAAGCCCAGTATATTGGTGGCAGCAGTCGTAGGGGCGATGAGGCTGCGGGTCTGGAGGTGATCGTAGAGCCGTTCGACGAAACGCCATACGGCGCCCTCCGGGTCTGAGACGCTCGCAGGGATCTGTTTGGCCCGAGGTACGATGGGTAGGATACAAAGTCGGTAAGGTGCGATGGCCGGCGGCCAGAAGATCCCTCGGACGTCGTGGTTGCGGTCGGCCACGGCGGCGACGATACGTGAGAGACCGATGCCGTAGCAACCCATTTCGATGGGCGACCCCTCGGTAGTGGTGCCAGCCGACGCGTTGCGGATGAGAGCGCCTAGAGGTTGCGAGTACTTGGTACCCAAGTAGAAGGTGTGACCCACTTCGATGGTGGCAACGGCCTCAATCGGGCTAGCAATCGGGGTGGGCGATTCGGCATGACACGACGGACAGAGGTCACCAGCCTGGATTTGAACCAAATCGGCACCGTGGACCGAGACGACCCCGGCGGCCTTGCCCTGCAGGCGCTCATCAGTCAACTTGGTATCTTGGGTCCCGGCCGGTAGAAGCTGCCCGTCGATCAGGAGTTGACACGGTAACGGATGGGCCAGGTTCGTCCGCAAGGAGTTGGCCGGGGTTAAGTCCGATTGTGAGGAACATGAAGTGGGACCACTACCCAGGGCCTCAGCCAGCTGATCTAGGGTATACGTGGTCACGTCGTGCTCGCTATCGGTAAGGTGTGGCGTCAGTTTGTGCGAGTTTAACGACCGGTCTTGGTGCACCACCGTCACTAGGGCCCGGGTAGTGGCCGCATGAGGATCGGCGCCGGTGGGCCCAGAATCGTGGCCCCGGACGAGAGCGACGTTTACAGTGAAGGGTAGTTTGGTCAGGGTGGTGAGTAGTACGTGGTCGACGTGGCCATGGTGAAGGGCATCTGCGAACGTTAGGAGGAGCGGCCAGACCTCCTCTGGGGTGACGGCCAGAGGGCTCGTCGTTAAGTCAGACTTGGCATCTGGCTGGACGACCCCAGTGGCGCACTCGGCGTTGGATGCATACCGGCACCGCGGGCAAGTTAACACGTGGTCCTCGCCCGTAGCCGACGGGTAGTGGAACTCATGTGACAGGGTGCCACCGATATTCCCGCTGTCGGCACGGGCCTCCACAAAGTCCAGGCCGATTTGCCTAAAGAAGTACCGATACAACTCCCGCACCTCGTCGTAGGTGCGCAGGGCGCCGGACTGGTCGGCGTCGAAGCTATAAAGGTCCTTCATGACAAACTCACGGGCCCGCAGTAGTCCGGCTCGGGGGCGCAGCTCGTCACGGAACTTGCGGCCGACCTGGTACAGCCGAAGCGGGAGCTGGCGGTAGGACGAAACGTCCCCAGCCACCAGGTGGGTTATCTCCTCTTCGTGAGTTGGACCCAGGCAGTACGGTGTGGCCTTGCGGTCAGTCAAGCGGAATAGTTCGCGGCCCGTGGTTTCCCACCTCCCCGTCTGTTTCCATAGGTCAGCGGCGAGTAGGTTTGGCAGCGCTAGTTTGTGGGCACCGCCGTGGTGGGCCATGGTCCGGTCGACAAGAGCCTCAAGGCGGGCAAGGACTCGCTGTCCTAGCGGCAGCAGGGAATAAATTCCTGTGCTAGACACCCGGATCAGGCCGGCCCGGACGAGCAGACGATGGCCAGCGGAAGTGGTATCGAGGGAGGGTCCCGATTCAGGTTTGAGCGTGGGTGCAAATAGCCGCGAGAGGTGCTGCCGGTAGGTATGGAGGGTGCGGGCGGCCAGAGGGCGAGTTCCCCGGACGGTGGGGGTCCTAAGGGGTCGCACACGGTCGACAAGTCGCAACATCGTTAAGAGCAGTAGAATGGACTGGGTGGAAAGCGGCGAATGTGTATTGAGAGGAAATGCAGCGTGCCCTTGAGACCTGAGGGGACCAAGGCGATCAGGAGGGTGTGCACCCGCCTTGCAGACCCATCCCCGAACGGAGAGGGCCACTTAAGGAAATTCTGGACTATACCGCCAGTCCAACCGCTACGCCGGGAAGGCAGCGAAGGCAGCGTCCCGCAGCAGATATTCCAATGAGGGGACAGCCCGATCCTCCTCGGCGAGCGCATATAGTAGGGTAGCGATCAACCCCTAAAGTGGCGGTTGGTTGGCCAGATTGCTGACGGGGAGCAAATATGCGGGGTCGTATGGTGAGCTAACCCTTGATCAGCCAGCGTCCGCTTTTTCGCACTCCGCTCGAAACCTCTGAGGGGAAAGTGCCCAGCGCCGCGATGTGTACGTCAGGCGGGCCGAGTGGCAGCCTGGCCAAGGCTACAGTCCTGGCGGGTGGGGGTGGCCAGCTAGCGTCGATCGAGGACCTCGTGGGCCGGCCAACAGACCTCAGTAGCGGCGTTCGCACCTCCCGCTACAACGCCCCGATGTCAGGTTCCTTGTGCCGCGGACGCCACTATTAGGCCCAGGGATGTTGAGAGTCCAGGGAGACCTGGCGCCCAAGTCCTTTGTCTCTTAAACAGTCTCGGGTGTCACTTGCCTGTCGACAGCAGTTCCCCTCCCCCTTCTTCCCTCATTTCCGCACTAGCCCGACCGGGATTGACCCCTTCCCCCAACCCTCTTCCTAGCATTGCCCACCCTCACCGTCTCAGCCTAGTGGTGTCTTACCCATTCCCCCTGCTTTCGGACCTTCCCCAGCTCGACCCCCAATCCCCGCCTCATCCCCCAACCATCCGACCACATAACCACCCGAGCACCCTTTCGACATCCCCTCTCCCTTGTGTAACTCCCTACTTCACCTCGTTCCCGGGCCACCCATGTCATCCGAGCATCACTACTATCCGCAGCAGCAGCAGCCCCGGGCCCCGGTGTCGGAAGGCGCCCATCCGCGCTACCCCGGGGATGAGGCTTACACCGGCGGCAACTTCAGTCAGTCGGTCCAGGGCCTGGCTCGGTCGGGCATGTCCAGCCGGCGCCGCATCTCCAGTGGCGACCGGAGGGGCGGCAACCGTCAGCAGGTCGTAGTGGGCGGGCTGAACGACTTGCAGGGACATTACCCAGGCGACCCGCTAGCCGCTACCCCCACGGACCCTTATCCGGCGGGCCACCTGGGTCAGGAGCGGCCCACGTACCCCGGGGGTCATCCGTCGCCGCATGCCTACCGCACGGGCGTCGCCCCCACCACGCACAGTCCCTTGCTCCCGGCCTCCTACCTTCCTGATGGCGGCCCGTACGCCCCGGCCCACCGGGTACCTTCTTCGGAACGCTTCGCTGTCCACAAGCCGGTATCTCCAGGTGCCACGCAGAACACCGGTCTGGCCCGGCGGTCAGCTGAACCACCACTGATACGGCCGAACCCAAGCTATAGTCCCGCTCACGAAGGAGAAGCACCCTCACCCCCCATGATGTACGCCTCTGCCTCCTCACCCGTGGTGGCCCGGCGGTCTCGTGAGGCGAGTCTTTTCGTCCAGTACCGGCTTAGGGTCAAGAAGGTCCGGCCGGTAGGATTCGCAAGCGTAGATGAACTCACGGCGTGGTTGACCGAAATCTACCGCGACGCGTTCGGTGACACGGAGACAGCCGGTGGTGACTACATTCCCTACGTATGCCAGCCCCAGAGTACCGTGTTTTACGAAGTGGAGGACGTGGCCGAGGTTGTCCCCGGTTGTACGCTCCGTTTCAACCTTGACGACGTCCCAGCGGCCCCGACTGTACCCACTCGTTCTGACTCGACCGCCGAGGGGGTGCAGGTGATCGGCGAGGGTACCAAAGAGGTACTGGAGCTGCTTAAGTCGCTCGTGCTGGCCCAATCCGAGCGGCATGAATCACTGCTTACCCGTATCGATGCAGTCCCTGCCGCCGTCAGCATCAATCCCACCAACGCGCGATCGGCTCGTGGCAGTCCCGTCAAGCCCATCTCGGCCCAGACTGCCCAGGACCTGGGGTCGCAACTTCGCACAGCCCAGCAGGAGCTCCGTCTCCTTCGCCAGACATACCGGGACCAGCAGGAGCAAACCGAGGCGCTGATCCGTACGATGAAGGCCGAGTACGTGGTCCTTCGCGAGGGTCTGACTCGGCAACCCAAGGCGATGCGGGCGCTGATCGAGAACGGCAAGGCCAAGCTGGGAAAATCGACGGACGACATTGCGGCACGCAACGACGAGCTCCGCACCCTAATTGACACGATACGACAGGACCTCACCCAGCGTCGCAGCCGGCCCAGCCCGTCCATCATGGCCTTTATCGAGCGCGAGTGCGCGGCGGTGTCGCGCGAGCTCCAAGAGCACCTGCGCTTCGTCGAGGACGTCAAGCCCGTGTGGAAGAACGCGTGGGAGGACGAGCTGCAGAACATCATGAGCGAGCAGCTCTTCGTCAAGGACCAGCAGAGCCTCCTGGAGGACCTACAACACGAGAGCGAGGTGATGAACAAGTTCTACACTCAGCTCAAGCAGTACGCCTCGATCCGTGACACCTCCGATCTGGCTGACGACGACGGCGGCGCGAACGGCGGTGGCGGTGGCAGCCGGGGCATCCCGCGGGTGTTTGACGTGGCACCCGCGGAGGACGGACCCATGATCCTTCAAGACGTGTTCCAAGAGATCTCGTGCATCAGTGTCAACTCACAGAAGCGCCTGGAGGCCCTGGAACGTGCGCAGAAGGTTCGGCAGCGTGAACTAGCGTCCAAGACGGACGAGTTTGCGGACGAGTTGGCCGGGTTCGTCCAAGCCCAGCGACTCCGTAAGACGGGCGGGACGGAGGAATTGGAACGCCAGCGTCAAAAGAAGGACCGTGAGGTGCTCCGTATGATGAACGAGACCCAGCAACAGCTCCTGGATTACCAGCGCGAACAGCGGTTGCTCCGCCAGACCCAGAAGGCCGAGCAGCAGCGGCGAGCCCTCCTCCGGCAGCAGGCCCTCGCGGCCGCCAATTCGGCCAACCTGGCCAGTGCGGCGGAACCGCCGGCGGGGGCCGAGGCAGCCGAACCGAAGCAGGATGGTGAGCGGGAAGGGCATGAAAACGACCAGGCCACAACTAAAGGGGACGATACTGAGCCGGCAACCCCCTGACGGCATTAAGAAGGCAAAGGATGAGAAGTAACGGCTAGTCTCGAGCCTGCTGCCTGACCCCGACACGTTCGAATTCTAGGGCCTCCCCCCTCCCCCCAGCCCTAGCGCGCTCCCTACGAAGCTTCCTCTTCTTCACCCTTACTTACCGACTTCTTCTCCACTCTACGTTTACGCTTTATTCGTCATCCGCATCCTCTTGATTCACAATGTCCCACCCTCTACATAGCCCCTCTTTCCCTTGACCATTAGCCGCGGCGCCCCTCCTCCCCATTAAAGACAGTGGTTACTTTGAACCTTTTTTGGACCCAATATAGTGGTACAAGTCGTGTGAGTAGGATGGGAGTGGGGAGGGGACTAATGTAGCGAACTACGATGTAGCACAAGCCGGCATGGTGGGACAAAAATTGCATTATAACGTAAGATTCGTGAAACGTGATGGCCTATTTGATGTGTATTTATAACGGTATAGCACAGCCAGTTGTCAACTACCAATGGTTCAGAACTGCCCAGCAAGAGTTAACATAAACCAATGTCGATAGATATCATCATGAACCTAGGAACTAAAGATAAATATGTAATTTCGATAACGGTGAATAAGAGTTGGAAATAAAATGGCGCCCGACGACGCCAGCGGAAAGAAGGGGTGGGTGGGGATTAGAATGCGCTATTGGTTGATTGTGCGTGTGTGTGAGGGATTTTTTTAGGGGAGGGTTGAAGATCAACATTATTTGCTTGTCAAATAGGGCGGGAAGGGGGAGGGGGAGAGCGGGGAGGGGACTTGGCTTACCACTCGCTCCCCTCCATCTGAAAAGCCTGGGCAAAGGCAAAGTACCGGGTAACGAGTCGATGGAGCGGGGGCGCGAGGTTCATCGAAATAAGCACATTTTGAACCTTAGACAGCCCATGTTCCCGGATCAACGTGACAACATGGGCGGCGACGGCCGAGGGGTAAATCATTTCGTTGTACCACCGTTCCTGGTAGATGGCAAGCTGCACGACGGCATTGAGCGCCATCTGGAGGTTACCTTCCTCGGTGTACAGAGTCAGCAGCTGGAGCCAGGGTTTAGGGGAGAAGCGCTGCTGGACGCTGTGGATGTAGGCCTCCTTGGACTCCGCCTTGTACAATAAGCGCCACGCCAGGTCACCGAGCGCTTCCCACTCGGCCGCCGTGTGGCGGAACGTCGACTGCGGGTTGGCCTGCGAGCGGTAGATTTCCGACATGGAGTCAATGTACGCCCGGAGGTCTTCGTACAGGACCATAAACAGATTGTCCAGCCAGCGCTCACACAGCCGTTTGTGGTGGATCGAACCGATCGGATCGCGGTGCGCCGCCGCCGTCGCCTGCGGGGGTTGCTTCTCCGTGAACGGCGCGCTAGTGCCAGGTGTCCGCGGGTCAGCATCTCTAACCACGACGGGACCGTCACCCGTATCCGCCGGCGGGTCGGGCTGGGTCGTAATCTCGTCCGCGTCGGTCGTCGTCGTCGCCGCCGCGGTAGCCCAGGCCGACGCGTCATGGGTCTGATCATCGGTGGCAGTCGTCCGCGATTCCGCTTCGATATCCACACTAATCATGGATTGACCATCGACGTCGGGGTCCTCCTCGTGGCGAGTGCCCGTCCCTCGGTCTTCGCCGTTGTCGGCACCTGGACGCTCGTGCGACGGTTGGAACCCTACGGCGTCCTCGAATTCGGAATCCATCGATGTCAGGGGATCACGAGTACGTACCGAGCCGTCCTGAGAAGCACCGAAGGTACCAACGTCGTCGGCCACGGCAGAATCCGATAGGTGCAGGTGGTCCAGGTCGTCGAGGACACGTACCTCGTCTGGGGCCGCCAAGGTTTCGGATTCCGCCGGCGGCGGGGAGGATGGGGTAGGCGTCCCCGATGTTGGCGGCGTAGGCGATGCAGCCCGGGGTTCGGTGGGCTCGTCGGCGGTTCGAACCGGCGCGGCCACGGGTGAGGCGGCGGTGGTGGTGTTGTCATCCGGAGCCGTGGTGGTAGTGGTGTCCTCCCGCGCTTTTTGCTGCCGGTACTCGTCCTCCATGACGAATACCGCCGACCGTAGTCGTAGCAACTCGTCCCACCCAACTTTCTTGACGAGCTGAGCCAGGAACCCGTACGCCTTGGAGAACGTGCCCCGCAGGCCTGGGGCCGGTAGCCGCAGTAGGTACGATTCAGCCGGGTCGACCAGTTTGGGCTCATAGTCTGACAGGTCCATGACGTTGCTGAGTTCCGTCTTGACCGGCAGGTGTACCTTGGCCGGCTGCGGCATGCGCGGGTAGTCCTTGTCGGTGAAGGTGAACATGGGGCAAGAGTTGAGCGTGAGGAGGGCAAGCTCGAATCGTTCTGCCGTCACATAGGCCTCGGTTAGCTTGGCCCAGGCCAAAAACTCCGACGGCGCGCACTTGACGGCATACTTGGCCAACTGGATTGCCGCGTCGAACTTCTTCTTGCGCAACAGGAAATCGACCTGCGCGTGCAGGAGGCTGTAGCTGGCCGGTGATTTCTGCAGAGCCTCGTGCAGGATACGCACACCCTTCACCTCCAGGTTGGCCCCGAAGTAGCAGCGCGCCAGTAAGGCGCCCACTTCGGCGTCCTTTGGGTACAGGCTCTCGTAGAATTTGGCGGCGGTGGTGAACCTACCGCAGTCCTCAAAGTACTTCAGGAGACCGTCGTTGAGGTAGTTGCGGATGGGGGTCGTCATTTGGACCTCGGAGTTAGACCCGAGCTGCCAGCCTGAAGAGGGAAAAGGCGGGAGGCGGTGGGAGGGATGGTTATAAAGGAGTAATTAGGGTTGAGTAGAGGGAGGGGGACTGGTAGTAAGGCAGCCATTTGGCAGTATGAATGGTCACCCGGGCCAC
Source organism: Tieghemiomyces parasiticus (assembly GCA_027575765.1). NCBI lineage: Eukaryota > Fungi > Kickxellomycota > Dimargaritomycetes > Dimargaritales > Dimargaritaceae > Tieghemiomyces > Tieghemiomyces parasiticus. The sequence goes on from JANBPT010000051.1 coordinate 71,151, forward strand.
CGTCCAGCCAGCTCGTTCAAGGTAAAATCGTGGACCTACCTTGCCAGTAGAGCGCCGCACAGGACTCCAGGAACCGGTTCTCCATCATGGTCGAGGCGAGAGGGTACACGCGCCGCAGGGCGTGCAGTCGATAGCCGCCCTCCTCGCTGTACAGAATGGCGCGCAGCGTCGCCGAGACATGGCACTCCTGCCACAGTTGGGCCGTGGTAGCAATTCGTTCCCCACGGGGTGTCACGGCGTAGCTGTCGACACCGCCGGGGATCCTGACCTCCACCCGCACGTCCACATGGGAGAAGGCGTTGTAGCAGCTGGGGTAAGCAAATGAGGGTTGGCAAGTGCGGAGGATAAAATCAGAAATTAAGGACTGGCATCGACATTCGGAGATTTTGTTGGTAGGAGGGGTACCGTAAGCTGACAGACAAGAAATTCGCCTCGGCCGGAAGTGGGAAACTTACCAGAAAATGCCTGACCGGATCTTCCATGTGGGGGTTTTGGTGAACCAGCCCTGGCTGTCGTCGACGGAGTACGTCAGCGAATTGATATAGGCGGCCAGACTAGCGGAGGAGGAGGCGTCGGCACCCAAGACATTATGATAGGAACCGATCTAATGAGACAACGGAGGTAGATGTAAATGTAATGTTCGTGGTTGAGAGTCAGTCAGGATGCACCAAGGTTACATTCATCATCTCACCAATGGCCGTTGTAGGTCACCCAAGGCTCTACCGCTCAACCACTGAAGACACCGGCAATATACTTACCTCTTTGATGGCGGACTTGTTAATGGTGTTGACCTTGGTGACGTGGCAAAGGTCCGGCGGGCCGAGGTCGCGGAAGGCGGCTGTAAAGGCCGGAGGCGTAACCCATGGGGATTAAGGGGATTACGATGGTTTACAGAAATGAAGAAAAAGGGTGGGGGTGAATAGTGGTAGAGGTGGTTAAGACAAAAGCTTTGGACGGGTCTCGTGTTATTCATATCGCCTCCCCTGTACCAAAAAACAATGCTGGATGCACGTCTGGCTAACCATATCCATCATAATCCGGCACTCCGGCGGAGTTCGGCCGATGAATTCTTCCGGCACTTACCTAGACTTTCGGTCCGGACGGCGAGGGCCTCGCCGACCTCATTCTCAAAGAATTCGGGGACGTCGCGTAGGGTGTCGGCCATGGCTGCTGAGTAGGAATCGGCAGGCTTCAGATGTGATAGGGGACGGCAGGCGGAGCTACAGTGCACTGGGTTGCGGGGGGGTGGGTGGGTGGATGGTCGGGCCGAGATGTGGTTTACGATGAGACGCTAGATGGGCCGGCGCCAAGTAGCCGCAATGACGAGACGGATGGGGGGAGACGAGTGGAAAGGTCAGACCGGAGGTAGTGAGGACACGAGCAAACCGCGGGCTGGAATGGTCGACCAGCTGAAGGGGTGAATGGGTCAATGTAGATGAGGACAGGCACAGGGCTCACAAAAGTTAGTGGGGGGGGTGACGAGATGAAGCCCGATGAGGCACCTGGGGGTGTTTAGGAGACGGTGCGGGGGGGGGGCGTCCCGAGCTAGGACGGTACGTGCGGCACAGAGGCGGAAGAGCCTCACTGGGGTATCGGGCCGCAAGCGAGCCGAATTTCTGGTTGTCTTCTCCCCTGCATTTTGAATGGAGACGACTCCCTCGCTATGCTGTCATCCGGGAAGGACGCTATGCTATAGGGCCAGGATGATGGGGATCGCTTCATTCCGGTGCAGTAGGAGCTATGTACAGTCCCCTTGGACGGCAATGTCAGGCCCTCGGCTTGCAAACCCAAAGCGAGACACACAATATCCGACTCGGCCTTCGACATGCCTGGACTGCGCTCTCGGCCAACCGAATGATGATCGGGCAACCTATGAACTCTAAACGATGACTGATTCCACCTCCCTCCCCCTCGTCACTTCTACCTATTATCCCGCGGGTCTCGAGACACTTGAGATGCGTCCATTGGAGGGTGGGTGGTATACAAGAATTTATCTCTTCAATGGAAACATATAAAGTCGGGCTTTTGATTTTTAAAAAAAGGAGTTGAGAATACACGTATGTACGAGTAAAAGGGTAAACGGGTTGGATAAATAAAAGGTAATAAAATAAGCTTGCGGCCTAAACTTCTTGGAGGACTGAGAGGCCGAGGAAATGGAAACTACGCATGAACCTGATCGCGGGCGGAGTAAAACCCTCCCTAATGGGTATCTGTCACATCTAAGGACCAAACTAAACCAAGTAGATAGGGGGCCGGATATAACAGCCAGTCAAACAGGATAACGAGGCAGCTACAGGAAGCCCTTATCGTCCAGGTTGTGGTGGAGGTAAGGCAAAAGGCCTCGGTAGTAGCAGATGCTGAACTTGTGGTGCCGACCGAGGAAGTAGAGACGCATGGCCTGGTTGAGCAGGATGAATCCATAGCAGCCGAGCGAGGTGAGTACGTGCCACCAACCGTGGAACTGGAACACAGCAGCTAGGGGTAGACCGACACTGTGCCGGGCGCTCTGGAGCTGACTGCAGAATGCATTGTCCAGGTTCCACATGACAAACCCGCCGGCAAATGTCAGCGAGCTGAACGTGGCTAGCTTGGCCAAGCTGCGGCGGTAGGGGCCCTGCGGGATACTGCGCACCAGGTGAACGGAACGGCCCAGCACAATGAACATCTGGAGGGCGTAGGCCACCTGGTGGAACACCGGCTCGTGGGTCAGTAAGTAGGCCACCGTTACGAACGTGCAGTAGAGTACCAGCAGGCCCAACAGCTTCCAGTCCATACCCGCCCGCTTGTTCATCTCGAAGAGGCAGTACATGGAGATGGAGGTCGCGTAGATCACTGGAGGAGGAAGGAGCGAGAGGTGGACAGTTAGTGGTCGCAAAGATGATAGTTAGGGACAGGCGGGTAACGTAGCGCCAGCCGATGGAGATTTCAAAACCAATGCAGAGTTCTGCGGGCGGAGGTATCACTTACTGGGCAGTTCGTCCATCAGTTGCATCTCATAATGGAGGGTCGTATGGAACAGGCAGCTGGTTCATAGTTCGGTGATAAGACGAGACGAAGAAGGCGTAGGGTTAGCGACAACGTAGAATATATACCTATACTGTGCGCTCGGTTCGCGCGCAACGACGGCCCGCCTGGGGCTCTAGTATCCCGATCCTTCCTTACCTGCCAATACCGACCAGGAGCATGCCAAGATAGCATATGGTAAAGCGGGTTTCCAGCTGGTGCTTGCGGATGAAGCAGATGCCAAGCACAGATAAGAAAACTATGTGAAGGTATTACAGAGTTTGGGTGGAAAGCGTAAAGAAAAGGGTCGGTTAGACCCAGCCGTACGGGTGGTCGTGAGAGAGCTCGCCAAGCTACTCCTGTGCCCGCAGTTCCGAAACACAAGATATGCCCCTTGCAACGCAACTAGACATTGACTACCCGACAACACATAGCCAGGAGGCCACTTACGGAAACAAATGTTGGTGGCCGTGTTCCAAAACTCGGCAATGTAGAGGCTCGTAACGTAGTTTTCCTGATGGATGCGAACCGCAATCGAGGAGGATGGATGCACGTGACAACAATGGCGGGCTGTGGAGGTTAGACTTGAGGTTTCGTAAGGGTTGGTGGGGGTGGGGGGTATGAAAGATAGCCACAGGAAGAGATAGGGGTTGCGTGGCCGGCGGGGTGACGCGCGCAAGTCGCTCACCAGCGATTTGTCAACAACCCCATCCCCCCACCTACCCCCATACACATAATGCGGGGAGGGGGTGGGAGTGAGTGGCTGCGATGATAATCATTGGCCAAGAAACCAGTGCCTGGCCCAATTTGGGCTGCTACCAGCCAGGCCCTCCCATTGGCACATCGGATATAGCCAGTTCCAGGACGAGAAATGCCGGCCGGAAAAAAAAGGCCACGGTGGCGTCAGCCCACATCGGTATGGCTTTGGCCATGGCCGCCTGCTGTCGTGGTTTGCTACCACCGTCCCCTGGCTCGCAAGCAGCATAGCCGACTAGGGCGAGTTAAGCCGGGATATACACCACCATAACAAAGCTAGCCCGGCCCCCCCATAGCATCAGATAAACAAAACAAAAACGAAATGAAAAGCGCATTGCTTACCTCGCACCAGTCTAGAGTGGAAGTTCTGGCTCGACAGGGCCGAGGGAGGGGGAGAACGGTCAGGGCGGGTGGGTTAGTGAGCGGGCTAGGAAGGGAGGGGGGTCGAGCGACGCTGGAACGGCCATTTAGCTCATCCACTACGCAGCACGGGCCCATAACTAGGTCAATGTCGCACCAGTGGCCTAAAGCAGCCGAGATGCGGCCGTGTGGTCGTGAATCGGCAGGCTGTGTCGCAACGTGACCGGGAAGGCTATGAGCCCCTCGCGGCTGTTGGGCGGATATATGGAGTGAATACTTACGGTGGGCCCCAGTAATAGAACATGGGATTTGCTGAGAATCCCTCCGCATCGTGCGGGGTGGGTAGCGCGTCAACAGCGTTCATGGCGGAAAGTGGGCCGACTCGGGGTGGATGCTGTGGACGGATGGCCTGACGATTGCGGAGGATACGCCCAAGGGAAGAGTAGCCGGGCGAGGGAAGGCGTGAGGGCAAACTTCAAGCGACGGACCGGGAGGTTGGGCAAGGTACTGGCCAAGTCAACACGGAGACGGGTGGGCAGACCGGCGAGGGTCGAAGCCGAATTAATGTAGAAAGGAGGGAGAAATATGCACAGGGGACGTGTGCTTGTGTACGAGGGGTGAGGAAGCGAAGGTATGCAGTGAAGGCACCAACACATCCACACGCAGAGGTCGCGCTGCCCGGATATATTTATACGTAGACTCGAGGTGGGGAGGGAAGAGGTCCGTAATACCGGTTGGCAGTGCCGTGTAGGCCGGGGAGGAGCGCTGTTGCAGGTAGAGCCAGCCGGGCTGACACGAGGACCTAGTCGGGAGGAGAACCGCCAGGAGTAGTACTGGAACGATGAAGTAAAGAGGGAAAGGGGGGATGTGTCAGGTAAAGAGACTCTAAAACCCAAGGAAACCAGAGACCTCGCCCTAGGCCTTCCTCCCAAACCGGTGTGTGGGGGTGGGGGCGGGGAGGGGGTGCGGGTTTCAGCCCGAAGCTGCCCCAATCCGTACCACGACCTATCGGATGAAAAAAAAAGAAAAAAAGACAGGAGTGACACGCCTTGGATGGTGGAAACGAGGATCGAGGTTCTGAGACTCCAAGCCGAGACCCCCATACTCCCTCCCAGCGGGTGGAGCAAGGATGGACCGGCCAACTCGCCGGCTGTCGCTGCTGATGCTTGGCGTCTTCCTTTTACCGCCACTTGCTCGCTTCCGCCCGCTCCGTGCGACGACGTGCGCTCTTGGTAAGGAAGATATTGCTAAGCACGGGGCGGTTCGAGGTAACCGTCATTACTGCCTGAAGGGGGTGTTGATAAGCAGAGTTTAGAGAGCGGCCGGCGTGTGCGACGGGCACAGATGGGCTCCAGAGCCCTTAAAAGGAAATTACCGGGCGACCGCAGGAGTGGGGGACACGGCATTAGCGGCTATGCGGATTGGGACGGATCGTTCTCTGTAGTGCACCCCCGATAATTAGCCTGTCAGCTGAGAAATCGTTGTGCAACCGTACTGCTTCCGCGGTACCAGAGCGGGCACCTCACCATTACTCCCATAAGGCTCGCTGGGACTTACGGGCTATTCTAACAGGTAGCCTGCAGAGACTCACGCTCAAGTCTAAGGCACACCGAGCCCGCGCCAATCTACCAGAACATAGGGTACCGGCTATGCGGTCCGCGTAAGGATAAACTGAAAATCGAGCTGCACCGCGATGGTAACCCTTCGTCTTCCTAACACGGTTGGCCTTATCGCCATCATTTCCAACCACCGCGGGTTACATCTGTTCGACGACAGGTATCAAGTCTACGGGGAAGGTGCTGTTCGTTTGGTAGTTCCCCTACCCCAAAGCTTGGTTAGCGACTGGGGGAAGTAGGCTTGTCGGGTCGGCGAATTCTCCTAAACGTAGCACGTATAGCGAGTACCTGGTGCCTTACTGCACAGCTACTTATGTAGGCCCTTGAAGAGGCCGGCTGTATACGCCACGCATGTGCCAAGGTACCAAGCTGGTATTGTGGGAAGAAGTGGGCCCCAAGTCTATCAATCAACATCAGCACCCTTTTTGCAAAAAATAACATCCACTTCATGGCCGCCATTCGTAACAAGGTACGGTTTTCTGATGAAGTATTGGTTCAGTGTCTGTCTATCCTCTCTTGGCAAGGTGAGGTGCCACGTGTTTAAAGAGGTACCGTAGTGAGGGTTAGAAGGTCATTAGTAAGCGATAACTTCGTCGCCAAACACACCACGCCCAGGACCACGGTCAAAGGACCCCACTATTTGCGATACCCCTAAGGACGATAGATCGACACGCGAGGCTTACGTTATCTCAGCTTTAGGGTTACAACCATCCAGCACTCACAGCCATGCACCCGGACTACAATACCAACGGACAATCCGTAGCTTCTCTATGCAGAGTTAGCCAAGTAGAAATCCACTCGATAGCAATGAAAGCAAGTTTAGTATAGGGGTTGGGTATGCCAGCGGAAAGAAAAGAAAAGGCCAAAGTTTGTCGACCAGGGCTAGGGCAGTGCAGAACGACTCATCTTAACGTCATGCATGGCACTCAGGTGAAGCTAGCGGGCTCACTGCACTGCACCTGCACCCTGGTCCATCAGGTCACGTCGCGTTCGGCGCCAGCTCGCTTGGCCGTTAACCGCCAAACATGTCCCCACCCCTGACTGGGTATCAGCCACCCTGGTGACCTCATGGCGGCAAATTATCCTGTTGTAGGCTATTTGCTTTCATTTCCATCTGATACTTCACATTTTCTCCCAATCAATCGGTTTATTCAGTCTTACTCTATTTTCCAATCATGCAGCCTGGCACCGACCTGGCGGATGCGCCGCCGCCCACCAAGAGCGAGGCCAACACGTTGGAGACCTGGGGTAACGAGACCACCATGAACCTCAACAACATCATATACCAGAACATCCACATGTCCAACTACTTTAAGTCGCTGTATGCTTACAAGACGTTCAACGAGGTAGTCGAGGAGGCCAAGCGCCAAGGTAGGTTCACCTGGTGAAGGGGAAGCGTAGGTTTCTCCTATCCTGCGTCGTTCCAAACGTGAGGCTGGGCCTCTTATCTGTCTGATCGTTAATTATTCACCGTCCTACCGCTGCTACACACCTCTTCCTTGTATCCAGTCCAGAACCTAGGTACGTGACAAGTCGTAAGGACGCTGCCAGCCCCGTGTAGTACGTTAAACCACCCACAATCCCGCCTTCATCATAGAAACTGCAAAGTTGTAGCGTCCGTCCGTATATTTGGAAGCGCGAGCTGTCCTAAGCTTGATATCCCGTCCCCCGCTGCACGGTGCCGGACTACCATTTCTTCCGTGCCGGGTGAACTTGGTAGGCACTTGTTGGACGACAACGTCCTCGAAGGGGGCGGCCAATTTGGGTCACTCACCGCCTCGACACCCTCCTCACCACGAAGGAAGGAGGGAGGGGGAGGTGACGTTTGCAGTTACTGAACCACACGTTGTCTAACAATCGCCATTTACCACTCTCTTCTCGCTTCTCGTTCCGGAATATAGATCCTTTCGTTAAGGGTACCACGGTCTCTTCGGCTTTCTGCCTGCTCTTCAAGATGTGGACCCAGAGGCTCACCGTTAAGCAACTCAACCGGCTGCTGACCTTCCCGGACTCTGCGTAGGTGTTTTAGTGACTCCCGCGCGGGCGATTTTACAACGCCATGATAAGCTGACCCTCACCTAAACCGGGTCGTCTATATCGGTGTAGTAACCCTATATATGTGCCAATGCTACCCCATCCTTCCCTCCCTCGATTCCGTTGTAGCTATGTACGCGGCCTGGGCCTACTCTACCTGCGCTATGTGTGCAAGCCCGCCAACCTCTGGGGCTGGTACGAACCCTACCTTGACGATGACGAGGTCCTGACCTTGCAAGGCGGTCCCAACACCAAGACAAGGTAGGTGTCCCCGTATTCGAATGAGGAACGTGGCACGCAATACTGGAAGTCGGCCAGCTTTCGGACAATCAATGACTTGAGGACTAACGCAATAACCCGTACTGTTCCTTTTATTATCATTATTATCAATAACCTGTTTTATCTCTCTCGCGACAGCACCATTGGTAAGCTCTGTCATATCCTACTGACGGAACTCAAGTTCAATGGTACGCTGCTCCCACGCATCCCAGTTCCCATCGCACGCAAGATCCAGGAGAACCTCGACCAGCGTCGACGTGGATCACGGTCGGGCAGTCGCGGTACCGGACGAGACCCTCCTTCGCGACGGTCCCGCTCCCCTGCTGATCGCTACGCCGCCCGTCATGACCATCGGGAGCACCGCGGTCGTCAACGCAGCCGTAGCCCCACACGGTACAGCGGTGGACGGGGACACCCCCGCCGCAGTCCGTCCCGCGACCGCTACGGTCGTCACCGTGGTAGAGGCGAAAGGGATGACGACCGCTCGCGAGACTTGTACCATCGTACCCGCGATGAATTCGACCGGCCCTCGCGTCGCCGTCGGCACCATAGCCGTAGTCGTAGCGCATCCCGTGATCGATACCGCCGGTCCTCCCACGACAACGACCGGCATCGTGGCCATCAGACCCCTTCCCGTGATGCTGACCGGCACCGTCGTCCTTCATCTGCCGGATCGGAGGATGGTCAACTCTGAGCCTGCTATGGTCAGTGCTGGACAACTGTACTTGTCATATGAATGGTAGTATCTTTTATTAATAAAAAGTGATGAACAGGGCTGTAACAACTAACGCATGTGAAAGGAAATGCGAAAGAGTGGCGAAACAAGCCATTGTGGAATCCCTTCCAGCCTCTATTTTGAACGAATTATAATAAGCCGCGAAAGATATTTTTTTTTGAGGAGGGGAGCGGTGACTTCAGAGGATGCCCGGAAAAGGCAATGCCATGGGCGAATATATTCCATGCCAAGCCAGGTCATCCCTTCCCCCCTCTCCACCAAAGTATGTAGATTGAACGTAACGATTGAACCATGCAAGATGAAAAAATAGATATGTCAACGACACGGCTAGGTCTGTCCGGGCCGAACTGCGAGAGGGATGGTGGTAGTAGCAGCAGTAGGTATACGCTACAAAGCTCGCAAAGTCTCACGTAGACGCTCCACAAGCTCAATCAATTCCGGTAGCGCCGGGGACCGGGCAGCCTGCGGGGATAGGGGTACGACGGCTGTGGGTTCCGCGGAGGTGAGACCTGAGCGTATGGCGCTCCAGGTCTGTGGATCTGCAATTATTACCAGAAAAAGAAATACGAGAATAGGGAAAGTGATGTGGAGTGTAGAGAGGTAATTATTACCCCGAGTGATGTTGGTTAGCCCAGGTTTTACCGGATTGTAACAAAAGGTGTGATAGCAGCTACAGAGTGGAGCATCCCTCTCCCCTAGGGTTCAGTTGTAAGGGCCTATTATCAAGCTGAAAGTAAATCCGGCGTATAATTACGACCCCCCCCTCCGCCCCTCTCTCTCCCTCTTTCTCTCTCATTGAACTTACCTTGTGTCGTCAGTTTACTGGTTACGCGGAGCAGGAATTTGGCCGCATTGCTACGGATCTCGGCTGCCTTGTTATTATCCTCGATGAGGTCCAAAGCAGCGGGCAACCAACGGGTTCCGAAACTCCAGCCGTCCGCCGCCGCCTCCGCCCGCTCCTCGTCGGTATCCATATCTCCCCCCGCTCCTAGCTGACTACCGCCACCATCGGCGCCAGTGGGTACGACGTCTGGCCGCTCAAGGCAGGCATTGAGGGCGTCCAGCACGGGTACCGGTGACGGCGTCGCGCATTCGAGGAGCAACGTGAGAGCGAAGAGGGCTTCGTTCTGGAGGACCTGGAATTTCGCTTGAGTTAGGAGGTAGGCCAGCGGGGGCACGACGTGGTCGGCGTGGGCCACGATGCAGGAACGGGCGGTTTGTACGTCTTTATCCTCCATCTGGTCATCGGCGGGGCAGGCCGCCGTGAACAACGTCTTGACTAGATCAGCCACGGCCCGTGCGCCCTCACTATGGATCGCTTCAGGCGCCTTGAGCCGTAGAACGTTAAGCAGCATCCCGAGAGCAGTATCGTCAAAACTACGGCCGTCCGGGCCGGCTTCGCCCATCGGGGTGGCCACCACGGCGGCGGCGGCCTGGGCCACCGAATGAACGAGGGCTGGGGCAGTGGTCGGGTCGAGCGGCTGGAGCATGCGGAGGGCGTTGGCCGTCGAGCTCTGGGACACTAGATGTTTGAGCACGCGGATGGCGTTCATCTGGAGCTGGACGATTTTAGTATCAACTAGGCGGGCCACAAGGGGGAGCAGGATGGTGGTCTGGCCCAGCTCCACCTTGTTGGCCTCTGGGATGGTGAGATTCCGCAGCAGACCCGTAACGGAGTGTTGGATCTGGTAGTTCTTGGTTTCCTTAAGGAGATCCACCAGGGGCCCGCCCATCCGGTGGTCGCGCACGATGGCCACGCAGTTGGCTTCCGAGCGCGCCAGGTTAGCGATCGCGAGGGCGGCCACGGCCTGCAGTCGTTCAGCCCGCTCCAGGGTTTTGCGGGGGTCCTCCTCACGCACCTGTCGAGTGGCACTTGGGTGAGCTTGGAGGGCCTGTGGACGTAGCCAGAGCCAGGCACTGAAACGACTGAACACGGCCGGGTCGGTCATCAGCGTGTTCATGGTCTCGTCGTTGGAAGTGACGATGACCAACACTCGGGAAATGAGATCAATGGCTTGGTGTTTAGGGCCCCCGGCCTTGCCAGGCTCGTGCGGCGCGGAAGGTGTAGTGGGGGTACTAGTGGTGTCCTCGTCGTCATCGTCTTCCAGCTCCTCATCCGAATCGAGGTGGAGGGACTCGACACTGGCGTATGGTGCAGCGGCCTCCGAGCCACTTGATCCCTGCCCGGTGCCGGGAGTCAGGAGGTGGCCGAGTACCAGTATCTCGTATAGATCCAGAACGACGGGCACCTTGCCGGCCTTGACCACCTCGATCTGGATCGGCGGATGGCGGAGGATGCCCTCCAGGACGCTCAGGAATTCCATAAAGATCTCCTGGCCGTCGGGGCTCCTCAGGGCCGGGGCGTAGGCGGTGGCTAGGCCCAGTAGGGCCGAAGCGGCCTGGTGGAGGTGGAAGTGGAACAGGCTGGCATCGTGTTCGGCTAGGGTAGCCAGGTTGCGTGCCACAAGGTTCACCGTGGCGGGGTCCTCGTTGATCTTAGTATAGTTGCGGAAGGTTTGCACGAGCGCCTCAATGGCGCCGTTCTCGATAAGGACCTTCTGGCACAGCTCGTTATCCACTGCCAGGTTGAGCATGGCCGTCAGGGCCGTCCGCAGAACCTCTAGCTGGGTCTCCGTGGCCTGCACGATCGCGATGAGCTGCTTGAGGACACCACTTTTGAGGAAAAGCTGGCGGTTGACGTCTGGGGCATGGGGTGAATAGAGATAGGTCAAATAATAAGAGAAGGGATCGTTGGAGGGGTCGGTAAAAACGTAATGATCAGACGTGGCCGAGCGGGGTGAGGGCCTATGGTTTTGATTACATTAGGGTAAAAATCAAAACTAGCAATAATAATAACGGAGGCGCCAAAGTCTCGACCCAGGCGCTGAGCTGCGTTGGCATTACTTGGTGGTAGAAATTATACTCACCGTGGTCGACTACTAGATTAGCCGAGAGACGAAGTAATTGCACGGTAAGCACGGTGGGCTTGACTCGGTCGGTGGTGGTTTCCTGGCGGACGGCCTCCAGCACTTTGGCCAGTGACCCAGGACAGCCCTGTTCGGCGATCCGCGTTCGGATGAGTTCTGGCATGGGTATGATCGTACGCCAGTAAAGTGTAGAGTAATGGTTGGTAAGTTCGGGCGGGCCTTTACACTGCCATGGAGTATTTATGCGGGACTGGCGGCGCTAAGCATAGTATTTTGACCAAGACCCGTGTTGACATGTGGATCGATCACTTACGTCCACCACGGGCTAGGTTGGCCAGCGTCTGAGCGGCTAGTTCGGTATCCGTCCGACAAGCAAGGTCGTTGAGAGTTTCCGGAAGGCCGTCGGCCATATCGCGGAGTTGGCGAGAGAGCCGGTCAAGGTGTTCCTCACAAAAGGCGGACACGTTGGCTTGGTACCACCGATGGTAAGAGGTGGAGGCAGGCGTCACAAGGGCCGGGAAGGTGTAGGTGGGAAGTTAGGTGGTGTCCGCGGGGTAACGAATAGTAAACTATGCATACGTGGTGGGTAAAGAGATGCCCAGCAGGACCTTGTCCCGGACGGACGGGCTTACCTGGTGGTAGAGTCTCAGAAATGCTGAGGAGGTCGCCCAGGGGGGCGAGGGGCTGGGCCATGGCGACTATACCGGGGGTTGTGGGCTCGAAAGGTTTCGACGGCGTTTGGGAAGTAACAGAATAAAGACGCGTCGAGCCGAGGGATGAGGCGGCGAAGGGAAGAATGAGGCCGTAATGTGTCGGTCAGGATGGTCAGGAAGGGGGTATAGTCTCGAGAGGGGTGGATGGGTGAGCTCCTAGTCAGCTGGCTGGTGCGGGCCGTGCGAATAGCAGAGACGAAAAAGTAACGAGGGTGAGCGAGGTTGAACCGGAGACCGAGTGAACGTTAAGCATTAGTCTGCCCAAGTGATTAGGACGCCGTGCTCTGCCCTCATACCCCGCACTCCTTCTCCACAGTGAGCGTTGCCTAATTCGTCAAAGTGGAAGTTGGAACATCCTATGTCATGCATATTAACGGGGTGAAAAAGCTGTTGGCCGGCCCCGTACTCGATAATACATTGGGAAGGGGGAATGGTCTGCTGCCCTCCCAGCCTAGGTTCTCCACGTAATCTCCTAATTGGGACGAACAGCAGAAGCCAGGGCGCCCCAATTTGGTACGAGTGACCGAAAGTAACAGGGACTCGCCTGTCAGTGTCACTGGCTAGATTGGCCGCGGCCGGTGTTCATCCTCCTCCAACAACTTTGTAGCCCATGCAAGTTCGGGTTGTTCATGGAGGAAAGGTTGTGCAAGTCCTACGTTTGGGCGGGACTGCTTAGGTCGAGGGATGGATATTCCTCAGCACGGCTAGGTATAGTTGATCGATTCATCTCGGATGTGGTGATGTCGTGGGATATCCCGTGAAATGCCGAGCTCCTTAATTTGTGCAATTAGCATTACATCGAATATTGTCGCATCGGCTTGATACTCCGTCCGCAGAAATTCCTTGACTATCAATGACCGAAGAAAACAGGCTAATTTGACGGGACAAGGCACACATGAATTTCATGCAGACAGGAAGTGTGCCGTGTTGCGCAAATCAGTAGTCGATTTAATTTTCACGTGACTAGGTAGGAGCGGTCGTCTGACGGAGTGCTAACTCTTGGATACCACCCCGATTCGCCACAGCGAGGGCGCTGGTCTAAAGTTATCTCCGCAGGCACTAGACACTAATGATTACCTTTACGTGTCCCCCGTACCCCCTCTCCGACTATTTAGGGTCTATCCAACTTCAGCATACCGACCATCGGCTGTCTCACCCCTTCCCGCCCGTCAGCGTCTTTGGCCTTACCTGTCCACTTCTACCCTGTTTGTTTACATTTCTATCTGTGCTTTCGACTTCATCCCTAGGCCAATTCACAATCTTTTCGTACTTGGCCGGTCACTCCCATTAACCCTTTGCCGCCGCCAACACAACTCCCAGGCTGCTGTCATCCGCCAGACGGCTTTCAGCTTCGCCCGTCCATCGCATACCCATCAGCCGCTCTTACCCTACCTTCTCGGTTTACCATCGCATCCGTTCAGCCACTAGCCCGCCGCCAAACGCCGCCACCTTCACTTTCTCCACCACCGTGGCTCCTCTCGCGAACCATTCGACTCCCGCCCCCATGGAGGAAAGGCTCAAGCTGTGGCGTGAGCAGAAATCCGGTCAGACCAAACTGACCAGCGGCCGCACGGCAGACAAGAAAGTAAGTCGCTAAGCCCAATCGACCCGTTACCCCCCCCCCGTCTTCCATCGCTTACATGATAGATATGTACTGATATATTTCCATCACCCAACGCCTCCTGCGATGACCACAACTCCTGTTAGCCCATGGCGGCGGCCGTTAGTAAGATTGGCCGACCGACCTTGCAGCCCAAAAACCAGACCGCTCGGCCCATGGTAAGTCCCACCTTATGGTTCCTGCTTAAAGCCCATCGAATCGACGCGTACAAAACATATTGCCACCCCAGGCTGTTTTCAGACAGAGCATCTCCCCTTTAAGTTTTCTCCTGGCCACTGACTTTTGGCCGACACCCACGTCCCCCTTTCCGCGGAACCCTCCACAGCCCGGCAACCCTGTCATGGGCAAGCCCGCTGACAAAGTAACGAAACCGGCCGACACGAGTGCCATGACCAAACGGATCACCGAGCTTAACCACACCGTCCAGCACCAACAGACGCGTATTCAGGGGCTGGAGGCCGAGCTGCAACGCCTTACCGATACTCTGGTCCCGCGGGCTGATCTGGAAGACCTGGCGGCGGCCCATTCCCAGCTTCAGGCCGAATTCGCCGACACCAATGACCTGCTCGCCGAGTGTCGGTTGGCACTAGAAGCCACCCTGGGGGATCCTGCCGAGGACGCCGACACCCCCACCGCCGCCGAGCTTCAGGCTGTCATTACCGAGCAGGCCCAGCGCATTGAGGATCTAGAGTCGCAGCTCCTCCAGGCCTCATGGCAGCCCATCACGGGCGAATCCCTTGTTGCCCCGGAACTCGGTAGCCGGAAGCGTGGCTACGACGAGCTCCAGTCGGCACTAGAGGAAACCATCGAAGAAAACGAGCGACTGTATAAGCGCGTGGCTACCCTCGAGTCTTATTTGCAGACAACATCCGGTGCTGGGGATGCCTTGGCTGACGAGGTGAGTGGATCAGTAGAGGGGGGGCTAAGGGTGGTGGTAATTGGCAGGCTTGCTATGAGGTAGCTCAGGGAATTACGCGGGCGACTAATACGATTATTATTATTTTGGTGGCTCCGACCTACACCCCACAACAATGTACTAGGTACGCGACGTGCGTTTAACGGATTCCTTCATCTCGGACCCGTTTCAACGCCCGGTCTCGGCGGCCAGCGTCGCCTCGGACGCAAGCCAAACTACCGTTAGCCCGACATTGCTCCTGGTAAGTAGAGTCCACACCCAGCGCATAGTCGATACCAATGGTCTTGATAGGCCTTGCCTTACGTGTATGTCTAACCGTGCACTGCTCTCTACTCCCTACTCTCATCTAACAAATACTCTGCTGCCCTTCCTCTCTCTCTCTTCTCCTCCGCTCTTCACAGCCCCCTGACAGCGCCCGGAATGAGATTGAAACTTTCAAGAAACAGCTGGAGCGCATCCGGGCGCAGGCTGGTATCGGATCTAAGCCCGCCAGTCCTAGCATCCCTTAAGGATTTATTCCATTTTTTTTACATATTCCATACTCGTTCTTACCGGGATCTGTTTGGGTTCCGCTCGATCGCCACTTTAATGGAGGCGGGATGGACGGTTATCCTAAAACCTGCTATAACCATCTCTAGTCACCTCTCGTCCAAGCACTATGTTGCGCCGCGGACTTTACCCTCTCTGTACTTTTTAGTCCTAATAAACACCCTATCCTTGTTAGAATATAAGCCACTTTCCCTAGTTTTAACAGTTCACCCCTCCATTATACCGATACCACCCGATGTCTTATGGGGGCACCGCTATCACAAAGGCCAGTCTCAAGAAGCAATAGTCGTTCTCATTAACACTTTTTTTTATATTAGACGGACAGAAAACGACCCCTCCGTAAGCGGGATGATTGCGAAAGCTAACCGTTGGAATACTGGACTGGAACAGGCTGGTCTATGGCGGTGGGAACCGCCGCTGCAGGTTCACCGCGGCTTCCTCGAGGAAAGTGTCCCGCATCGCATCGAAGCACGGCGCGCTGCATAGCCGCCGAACCTGTCCACACACGCGTTCGTAGTGTCGCTGGATTCCTTGCCTTAACAGCTCCTCCGCTTGGTCACCGAACGCGGTCTTGGCCAGGTCGAGCGTACGGTCGCATCCGTGGGCGTAAAGAAAGCTAAAGGAGTCCACCAGTTGCTCCCGGGTCGGCTGGTCTGAGACGTGTATGGATTCCGGTCGGGTCTCCATGTCCAACATCAGTGGAGGCAAGTCTGGAGTGAGGTAGGTGTAAAAATCCGGGGGGATAGAGGTTCCAGCAGTGGTGGTGGTGGCATGACGACTCGGTGATAAGGGTTTGCCTAAAGGGTTTCTTTTCGATGCACTGGGGTAAAACGGTGGGTCGTCGGTCGCTTTGCGCTTACGTTTTCCCGGCCTCTTAGGCTTCAATCGGGCTAGCGAGTCCGAGTCGGGAGTGTCTGGAATATTATCGAAGGTACCAACCATGCAGGGTGGCTGGAAACCGTGTGGAAGGGGTGCTACCCCACTGGCTGTGACCATGATCTCACCTTCGATACCGTGGGATTTAGGGCCGACCCGCTGTAATGTGAGGAAGTCAAAGGCCTGTTCAATCATGCCGTTCAGTGCGCTGCCAGGGATTAGGGCCCGTCCTCCAGTGTCTGCCGAATTCCGACCGGAGAGGTGTGGATTGGCATACCTGGCTGTTGGCGATGAGTCGTTAAAGGTCGTTTTGAACACTTCGGTACACATATCCCATATCAGATTGCTCTTCATCAACGGCAGAAGCTCAGCTATTTTCACAGGTCCTGTGGAGCACTTGCCATCAATGATGGACGCAGTGCGGTTCGTGGGAGGTATCAACATAGGAGGGTTGCCCTTGAGCCGGTTGACCCGCCGGGCGGCCATCTCGTACTGGATGCGGTCCACGAGGTTACCTTGGGTGTAGGATAAGTCCCGGTAAAGGTTGTACGTGGTATGGAGTGAGCAGGCTTGGTTGAATGATCGACATCGACGCAAAAATTTCTGGCGGTTTCGTTTTTTTAAGGCAGCATCAGTAGTGGTGGAATAATCGGAGAATGGTGACAACCGCGGCGCTGGCGTACCACTTCGGCTAGACCTGGCCTGGGTGCGCTTTGGTGTACAGAGGTCGGGAAGTCTGGTGTTGGATAGGTCGACTGCAGAATCTGGGCGATGGGGTAAGTTCGGCCGCCACAGAGCTGTCACGTACCGGTCGAGGTCGACCCCGTTGACCACCGTATCAAGGCTGCCCAGCGTCCATGTGAGGACAGGTTGGAAAGCCGGATAATCATCACCCAGAGTGACGACCCGGTCCTGCCACAGACTGCGCTCGTTGGTATCAGGTCGTTGTTTTGGACTGGAGAAGGCTGTGAGTTCGGGCACGTTATAGTACGGAAGCCGGAGAGAAAGCAGGTAGAAGTGGTCCGCCATGTGGAACCCCAGCTGGCAAAACAGACAAAGCGGGGCCCAGCTGTACGTGGGTACCTGGCGGGTAGGATAAGGGGCGTCGGGCGGGATGGTCACATTGGGAGGTAGTGGGTATGGCGCCTCCGGTTCGGAATACAGACTGCGCACCAAAACGTCCGGGTGGGTCAGCTCCACGGGGACGCGGGAGTCGCCGCAGCGCGTACACGTGACGGTCAGGGCCAACTGGCGTTGGCGCCACAACGCGTAGGCCACGGTCATGGGTGTCTTGCGGGACCGGGCAACGGCCAGGTTCGTGGGATTGAAGGTTGGCAGGGGCTGGTAGTCAAGTCCCCGCTGGAGGTCGCCAGGCCGGCTCAGTCGGGCGAAAGCAGTGGCCGTCTCACCAATTAGGTCGTTGTAGGTCTGGATCGCCTCGTTGATCCGAGCCTTGGCATTTTCTATGGGGACAAACTCCATGGGCTGCATCCCGCACGGGTGTTGGCACGACCGACCCAATGCGTAGCAGTGTGAGCAGAGGTCGAAGCCCTGGCGGTCGCCGTCCGCGGGCAAGAGGGCAGGCGAGCCAGAGGTCGATGAAGCCGAAGACAGGGCGGGGTCGCGGGCAAGAGACGCATGCAGTGAATCGTCGGCTTCCGAATCATCTATGGCGCACTCTGGACAGTGAAATCCGCGGAGCCATATGGAGGTACGACAAAAGTCGCATTGCAGATCAAAGATGGGCCGTGCAGAGCCCGGAGAGATGTGGATGGCCAGGTCGGTCTCGTCCACGCCCGTCCAGGTGGCGCCCAACAGCAGGTGGTCGGCGGAGTTCAGGCCGGTCGGACCAGCCGACTTTGGTTGGCCCCTGTCGGGACCTTGGAGGATCCGCACGTCCTGAACCACAATCCACTCATCAACCACGGAGTCCTGCACGCAGGCGATGAGATCCCGCAGTTCCCGGGTCAGCTCAATAGCCTCGCCAGAATCAACCCAGGACGACGGGTCATTTTTGCGCTGACGGAACCGCTCGGCCCGGTCGCGTAGGCTGATAAGGGCGTGGTAGCCCAGCGCCTTGATCCGGTAGGTGTCCGGGCGCAGGGCATGCTGGTAGAACGGCAGCACCGTGTCTACCGCATAGGGCAGACTACGAATCGTGGGACGGTTCCACGACACCTTAACGTTGTACCCCCGCCCTGCGTTGTGGACTTGGTGGGCGCAGTCCCCCGGGAGGACCAAAAAGTCGCCAGGGCGCTGCTCCAGTCGGATGACGCGGAACGGGGCCTTAGCCAGCTGTTCCGCAGGCATGTAGAAATTTTCGAGGGCGATGGATGAGGTTCCCCGGGTGTACAGCTGCCAGTACCGGTCAGCGGCCTCACGGTCAGCCGGCCGGATCAGGTGCCACAGAGCGTACGAACCCTGGGTGGCGTTAACCATTAGGTTGTGTCCGATGGAGCCACATAGGTCAGTATGGGCAGGGGTGTAGGTGCCGGAGCTCCCAATGTAAATCATGAGGTTGTCGACCTGCATGTCACCGGGCAGCTGGGCCATCAGGTCGTCCTTGCTTCCGTAGAAGAGCGGGTCTGGCAGCTGCTGGCGCAGGTGGTCGGCCCAGGCTGCGGGGCAGGGCAGGTCCTTGGCATACAAAGTGCGGAGCGTCTCGCACTGACCCTCGAGCGCGGTCATGTAGTCCGCATAGGTGGTCGGCTCAGCGTCGGTCTTGGTATTCATATTGAATGGCATAAACGACTCGGAGCCGAGAGTCTGTTGTAGCCACGTGGTGCTAAGCAGGTCCGTGTGAAGCGACCAGGCCTCGAGACAGTGGCTAATAACAATTGGCTCATGAAGCACGTAGCAGTGATCCTGGATGGCGGCCAAGATGGCCGCGGACGACTCGACGCGTGCGTCTAGGCGTAAGCATTCGTCGAAGGGAGAACCCGCCTTCGAGCCAGCCGGGTCGGCGTAGGGGAAGTCTGCCGTCATGGCAGTGCGATAATAGGGAGGGGGACGACCCCAGGGCCAGTTGAGATGCAGGCAGGCGAGGAAAAGTAAATAAAAAAGAAGGAATGTTACTGTAGCGAGGCAACTAGCTCTGTGAGAGGAATAATAGGTCTACTTGGCAGTGAAATTGAGGAGGAAGGCTCAGGGCGAGGTAGGCTAACTGCCGGCGTGGCCCAGGCGCTTCAATTGCGTCGTCAGTCACGCGAAAACCTGGTTCTAACATTGGTATTGTGGGAAATCCGTAAGTTGGCAGCTAGGCCCGGGTGATGGGAGGTAGAAGCAGGGGAACTGACGTTTCACTAGTCCCTCTCTCCCATGCACGGTCCCACATGCGTTGCATGGCCAGTTCGGTGGACGTGATGGACAGCTGGCGGTAAACAACCCAGAAGAATATCAGTCCCATCTTCGCCACTACAGTTACCATGTTTACACGGAGCATTTGCCTTGTCATAATAGAATACGAAGGAATGCTAGACACTGTAGAAAGGGCCACATGTCATCAGTCCCGCGCCGCTGCCCTAATCAGTCAGACATGTATATTTACCGGTCGTTATGAATGATTAGGCAAGTAGTAGCTCTTTCCACCAAAGAGCGGATGAGAGGTCGTTGAGCTATGCAGTCCTCTTTCAGTATCGGACATAGGAGAGACATGAGCAATTGTAAATTAGTATTACTGGCGACATTGGGACAAAGAATAGTACAAGAAATGGCAACATAGATAATCATGGTAGCATTAGAAAACCGTTGCTTAAGTCTGGATAGGTGACTGGAGGCATGATTGTAGCAAGCTCCCACCGAATGAGAGCCGAATTATGGGCTATGCTAAATGTAACACTATATTTCTTCTTCGAATAGACAAATAGAACATCTCGAAACAAGTGGATGGACTCAGATGGAATCCAACAGTGTTCGTGACACGGCCTACCGTATCTCACAAGGTTGTAACTCTACGCACCGTACATGTTATAGCCTTGATCTACAGGCAGGAATGCTTGGCTGCGGGTGCCTTAATGCTTCCCAGGTTCCAAACCATGCGGGGTGGAAGCGAGCCGTGTCGAAGGTTGGCTCGCTGGCCAGGGCCTTAAAAATACGGGCACGCTGGCGGCCCGTGACCTGAAGGGCTGGGTGTATATTCCTCAGTGGCGCCTGGGTGGTGCCCCGGTGGGCTTGCTGTGGACCAGCA